>JASVEL010001184.1:0-235000 GCA_032618575.1 Nicotiana noctiflora
TATTATTATTGGAGTTCTTAAACTCATATATTCTTCTTGGGCTGTCCATTTGGGACTGGTATTAGATGAAATCAGTAATTGTTGGTCTGGCTGGCCTAGCTTGATTGTTGGGCGCCATCACGGCCGGATTTGGGTCGTGACATGAAGTTTACTGTTCGCGGTCCGTCCGCAAGTCATCTCAATATAGCACTACGATGTACAAATCTGGGATTTCAAACCCTCGGGATATCATTTACAATCATTACTCGCCTCGAACCGGCGAAATCTCTAGCTCGCGATGCCTTTGCCCCTCAATTCAGCCTCCACGCGTGTCGAATCTATTCAAAACCACAATGAATACGTTACAATAGGCTACGGGAATAACCTAATTGAAATGACTTGAAAAATATCGAAATTCACGATATTTGCAAAACTCGAGCCCCGGGCCCACTTATCGAAAAAATAGAAAATTAATATCATCGGATTCCTTATCTCGCCACGAGTCTATACATATGAAAAACTCTCAATTCAGACCATAAATGGCCCCTCAAATTCAAATTTAAAATCTTAAAATCCCAAGTCCTAGTTTCTTTCAATTTAGCTAAATTTCTCAAGAATTTCAAGGATAATTCCACAATATAATTGTGTTTTTAACTCATAAAACTTATCTGCAGTCAATCTCCTTCGAATCCCTCTTCAAATTCCGGCCAAAACCTCTCAAGGTCAAAAACAAAAATGGTTAAAATAACCCTTAGCTTGCGGAACAAAATGAGCTTTTAAAACCCTTCACTGAATAGGCATTTTCGCATCTGCGGTTGCCTTACCGCATATGCGGTCACCGCGTCTGCGATTGTACCTCCGCTTCAGCGGATCTTCACAATAACCGGGACCGTTTCTGCTGTCAATAATCCGCTCCTACAGCAATCACCAAGGCCCCCATGTTTCTCTTCTACGATCCAAAAGACGCACATGCGACTCTGAAAATGCTGTCACTGCTCCGCATCCGCAGTTCTGCCAAGCTTACTCGAAAACCGCTCTTCCGAATCTCCCTTCCGCACCTGCGCAACCGCATCTGCGGTTGCCTTACCGTATATGCGGTCATCGCTTCTGCATTTGTACCGCCGCTTCAGCGGATCTTCACAACGACCAGAACCATTTCTACAGTCAATAGTCCACTCCTGCGGCAATCACCAAGGCCCCCATGTTCTGCTTCTGCGGTCCAAAAGTAGCACATGTGACTCCGCAGTTGCGGTCACCGCTCCGAATCTGTGGTTCTACCAAGCCTACTCGAAAATTGCTCCTCTGAATCTCCCTTCCGCACCTGCGCAACCTCATCTGCGGTTGCCTTACCGCATATGCGGTCACTTCTTCTACGATTGTACCTCCACTTCAGCGGATCTTCACAATCACCAGGACCATTTTTGCGTTCAATAGTCCGCTCCTGCGGCAATCACCAAGGCCCCCATGTTACACTTCTGTAGTCCAAAAGTCGCACTTGCCACTCCGCATATGCGGTCACCGCTCTGCATCTGCGGTTCTTCCAAGTCTACTCGAAAATCGCTCCTCCGAATCTCCTTCCGCCCCTGCGCAACCGCATCTGCGGTTCCTTTTCCGTAGATGCGGAAATACTAGAAACCAGATACACCGGCAATCCCAAAAGTCCAAAATTCATCCCGATGGCCATCCGAAATCACTCCAAGGCTCCCGGGACCTCAACCAAAGTGCCAACCTATCCTAAAACATTATTCAAACTTGCCTCAATTATCAAAACACCACAAACAACACCAAAATCATCAAATCACATCAGATTCAAGCCTAAGTTCTTCTAAAACCTTCGTATTACGCATATGATCAATAACCCGACCAAAACACCTCCAAATGACCTAAAATTTTGCACACACATCTCAAATCACCTAACAAAGCTACAAAAACTCTCGGAATTCCCTTCCGACCCTCGGATCAAAATCTCACCTATCAACCGGAATTCGCTAAAATACTAACTTCGCCAATTCAAGCCTAATTCTACATCGGACCTCCAAAATCAATTTTGATCACACTCCTAAGTCACAAATCATCCCCCAAAGCTAACCAAAATACGAAAAATCACATCCGAGCCCTCTAACTCATAAGTCAACATCCAGTTGACTTTTATTATACAAACTTTCCTTAAAGAGACTAAGTGTCTCATTTCCATCTAAAACTAATCCAATTCAACTCGTTCACCCAAGACTCTTATGATGAAACATAAGGAAGCAGAAACGGAAAAAACAGGGCGGTAATTTACGTGATGACAGGCTAGATCGTCACAGTTGCCATGTTCTTATGCTTTCTCTGGCTTCAACTGTATTGGAGAGGAACCCTAACCCTAAGACTCTAGGTTTTAAGGGCATAGAGGGAGAACATGCAATTAGATTAGAGAAATGTTTAACGGTTATTAGAATTTGATGGGAAAGAGAAATAATACAAAGCTTAGTTTATGGCTTAAGGGTAGGAGGTGAATACAAAAGATATTTGGCTATAAAAATCAAAAAGTAGCTATAGAAAATAATTTTTTAAAAGGATATTTACTTAAAATAAATAAAGTATTAATATTTACTTTAGGAGGTAACTAATCCTAGAAAAAGATAGTTTCAGTATCGTAAAGCAGAAGTTTTTCAAGGTTACTCTTGGCCGAATCTAACGGAATTTTCTTATCAACATTAAGGCCCACAATCGTATTCTATCTAGTAAAAAATAGGAGGTTTTGACACAGTTACCCACAAAAATAAAATTATTTATCCTTGTCTACCTATTTATTTTCATACCCATAAATTAATTACATTTCCTACCCATAGTAGGTTTTGTGGGGAATTTTTTCTTTATTCTCCAATTCTTTTTTATTTCTTTTCTTTCTTTTTCAGTTTTCTTTTCTTTTTTTCTTTTATCCTTTCTAATTTCATTTAACTTCTATTTTTTTATTCTTTTTCTCTTCATAATCTAATTTAATTTACTATTTTCACTATTTTTTATTATTATTCTTTTTTATATATTTTTACTAAAGAAAAATCAAATTGTGTACCAATTAAATATAGTTAATACATTAAAAAATATATATTAACTAACATATTATACAGTATAGTATATAGCTATACCAACATGGTATACAATTGTACACAAAAAGTTAAAAAAATTTAATTCAACTATTAAACTGAAATAATATCAATTGTCAATTTTTTTTAAAAAAAACTCTAAAAGGATCTATTGTAAGAGTATACCGTTACATCTTATAGCATACTATATTTTTTTTTCATTTTCAATTTGCCCCTCACTCTGGGTAAAAGCTTAAAACAAATTGAAAGGAAAAACACAAGTGAATTTAGGGGTAATAAGTATACTATTATAGTATATTATGTTATTGCAGCATATTGTTATAGTATCTTGAATATTATTATAGTATACCATAACAATATATTGTATACTATAATAGTATACTATTGAAGTATAACTATATACTCCTGTAGTATATTAGTCTACCGTAGTGGTATACTGTTAGGTAATTGTGTTCTTCTTTAATTATTATAATATATCGTTGCAGTATATTATAAACTATAATAATATACTGTTGCAGTATAGCTATATACTCCTAAAGTATATTGTAGCAGTATATTATTGGATAGCTGTGTTCTTCTTCGATTTTCAGCTGAAAATTTCGATCCCAATCACCTCAAATCAGCTCCAATTGCTAGCAAATTTTAGTATGAACTTCCAGAAGGTACTATAAACAATATTTAACAACACCCACTTTGAAAAATAAGAAATGTCCAAAAATAAAATTGAGCTTTAAGCACAACAATGATGGATATTCAAATACACATAAGTGTTCAAATGGTTAATGTAGATTTAATTTGGATAGCTAAATTAAATATTCACACAGATTTAGAGGGTTGTCTATGCGTTTGACCTTTTTAAAACTCTAAATTATCACCGGTAAATTAAAATAAAAAATCAGCATAGCTACTAAGTACAGAGAAAGCCCACTTTGAAACTTTTTTATATAATAATAAAGAGGACATAAATGTTTGGAACCAAATATAAGCTTCAGCCAGAAAGAAAAAAAAAAGAGAAAAGGAGAAGAAAAAGACGAGGATAAGAGCATGTCAGTTGTAGTAAAAGAAGATGCGGGTAAATACTTTTGGTCGGATAGTATTTAGTGTAATTAGTTTAAGAGTGAGTAGATACGGATAATTATTTTGTAATAGATAAGTATAAAGCATAAATCTCCCAAAAAAAAAAAAAACAGCACTCCGATTCTTATACGTTATCTAAGTCAATTCGATGTGGCTTCTTGTATAATAATAAAATTAATGAAAAATGTCAGTAGATTGTCTTCTCTAGATTTTTGTTTATTTGTAATCTAATAATAATTTGTAAGTTAAAATCGCCTTCGTATCGTGTTGTCCTCATTGCAAATTCCTCCCTTGTACGAATAAAAACTAGGGGTGTGCATTCAAATCGATTTATCGATAAATTGAATCGATTAGTTGTTATCGGTTTATTGATATCGGTTTATCGATTTATCGATTTCGATTTCGATTTGGAAATTTTTCTTATCGATTTATCGATTTCGATTTCGATTTGTCATCTTCGGTTTATCGGTTTATCGATAAACCGATAAAATATACTAAAAAGAAAAAAATATTTTTTTTAATTTTTTTAATTTTTTTTTTTAAAATTCTATAACACCATTTCCTTTACCCTAAGTCTTAACCCTATTATTTCCTCTATCACATTTAAGGAATGATGATATTTAAAGCTCAAGGGAATGAAGTTCAAATTAATGGAAAACAAAATTAGTCGTGATTCGTGATGATGTATTTGTTTTATACCATTGGAGTGTTGGTGGCGTACATTTGATTCCTTAATTTAGTTTTGTTGCATATGCTTGTTGATACAATTTTTATGCTATAAACGATGTTCTTCTTATTTTAGCTTATTTTTGTCAATATTAGTTAGCCGTGTTTATAGCATTATACTTTTCGTGGAATCCCGTAAATTTTCTTATTGGTATAATCGATAACCGAATCGATAACCCCCAAAAATCGATAAATCGATATCGAAAAAATCGAAAACTTTTTGAAACGATAACGATAAGCATATGTGCAAATCGATAATCGATAAGTAATTATCGATAAGGGTCAAAATCGAATCGATAAATCGAATGCACACCCCTAATAAAAACACTGAAATATATCGATTAAGTCAACGTAGGCTCCCTTGCAAAAAGTAAAAGTCCCTCTAAAATATGTAGTAAAATTATCACCAACAACTCATTTAATTAGTACGGGGCAGCTCATATATGATTTGTGACACTTAAAAGTTTAATCTTTTTTTTTTTTATTTTCATTTATTACTTTATTTTTCTTTTCTTTTATTTGCTTATTTATTAACTATCATATCTTAGTTAATGAGTTGCTTAACCTCTAACTAGGGGTGTACATGAGGTGGTTTGGTTCGGTTTTTTATTAAACCAAAATCAAATAAATTATATCGATTTACTAAATTTATAATCAAATCACGCTCATTTCTTTTTTTTTTCCTCTCTCTGAAGTGAGTGAAGTCAAGCTAGCCTACGAACATAAATTTGGTTTTTTGGTTTCGGTTTAGTTATTTTTTTCGATTTTCTCGATTTTTTTATTTACTTTCGGTTTTCCTTTTAATTATATTATTCTTGAAAAAGAGATCCAATAATCACCAATTATCTGCATGATTACTATTTTTCTTATAATAATATATGAGAAATACCAATTATTCGTATAAATCATAACTTCAAGACCTTCCATAATAGAAAATGACAACAAACATGTGACAAAACAAAGCACTATAAACTTGATAAACTTCAACACTAAAATAATCACCAATTATATGAGCAAAATGACAAGCAGGAATCTCGTGTAATATGCAGGAAGGATTTCCAAATTATTTTTTATGTATAAATTTTTTAAAGTTTATTTATATATAACATCGGTTTGGTTTGGATTCGTTTTGACTTATATTTTGTTGCTACCAAACCAAACCAAGAATGATCAATTTTTTTTATTTTCCAACATCAAACCAACCAAACCAAACTAGATTTTTTTCTTCGGTTTGACTTAGTTTGTCGGTTCGGTTTGGCTTGAACACCCCTACCTCTAATCTCATCTTATCTTATCTATCTCTGGTTATCAGACGTGGCGTAGGCAGTGGAAATGGCACCAGGAAGCCACCCTACGCAATTACTATTTAGTAATTAGCCAATTCGTCTTGAACTTCAGTTTAATTTTCCTGATAAAATGTTTTGAATTGTCGTGAAGTTAAGACTTTTGATTTAAAATTTCAAGACAAATTAAATACTAACTACAATAATATTTAAATAACATCCCTGAAAATTGCTGTCTGTGCACTTGCCTGGCGTAAGTGCAAGGGATTATAGCAATCATAAACTAAAATAATCTAATCATTTGATTAGCATTAAACTCAATCTCATCTCATCAATTCAGTAGATAAGGAGAAAGCAGGAAAAAAAAGGTACAACAAGAACAGAGCCCAAAAATTCCTTTATTTCGGTCTACACCACAGACAGACTATTGACATATTTTCTCGTTGTCGACCAAACTACATCTCTATATAAATTTCGACAGCATTGATGAGTGGTGGAAGTGTTGAAGTGGCAGTTCTGTTAATTACAACATCGTATCTTTCGGAACCAAAGCCTGGAGACAATGTGAATATCGTCGTCGTCGACAGATATGCCGGAGACATAGGTCCATAAAAGAGTTTATCATTGATATAAATGTTGAATTCCCTTTTTTGTGTCCCAATCAATTCTACGACTTCGGCAAAGTGCAAGTATATGTAATACTTGTCTGTGGTATTATCAGCCGGCCAGGAAAATGACACCGTGTCAGTGGCGGTGGTCGGTGTCACTGCCGTGCTCATTACCGCCGACGGTACTCGGTAACTGTTCTCAATTATGTCTTGTGTTGTATTAATTGTTGTCATTGTCTTCCATGGAAATGGTAACCAAATTCTATCATATGCATCATAAGGATACCTATGTATTTAAACAGATAACAAACAATTAATTGTTAACTAACATATCCATCTGGTATAAAAAGACAAGTATTGTAACTCCACCAAATATATATATATATATATATATATATATATATATATATATATATATATATATATATATATATATATATATATATATCATGGGGGACCAAGCTAGTAAAAACCAGTTTAACTTTTATACACTCACGGAATAAAAGCTTTTATATCATATATCATGTTATCGAAAAGTCAATTACAACTAACACGCAAAAACTACACAAACCCAATATAACAAAAATATTTTTTATGTAGTCGGAATATATATAAATTAAAGTTAATGTTATTAAATTTGTCTTAATAAGGAGATCATAGTATAGAAAGGAAGACGTTGATCTTTTGAAATTAAAAATATTAAATAAACGTACCTAATGAATAGATTGGTTAAGGAACCGAAATTCAGACGTCCAATAAGATTCAATGATTTATTTAGCGTTGGGTATGTAGTAAAATTCAATGGCCTTAACTCTAAGGCTGAAATAAATGGAGTTGTAGTATTTGTTTTGACAAGGCAAACAGTTATGAAGTCATTTGAAGGGGTGTGTATAACTTCCTTCAAAATTGGTATAGAAGCATTAGACATTGTGATTGTATCCCAATATTGTTCTCCAAGGTAAAGATCAAAAATTGGTAATTGACTACTTCCATCATAATCTCCATAGAAAAAACTAGCCCTTATCAAGTATTTGGTATTATTCCCTTGAGCAGGGGTTAGAGTGTAGCAGTTTTTAGTTCCTACAGGAAAGCTTGTAACTGTGAGGAATGGTTTTTCTAGGGAATTGGATTGGTATATAGGTGATATGGTATTGTTCACTCCGCCACTGACAAAACCTTCATCTGAAATGTAAGATATGCCTGTTCTTATGTCAGTATAGTTGGAATTTGCTGGTATTCCACAGTCAATACTTATGAATCCTGTAAAACAGAAAAAAATAAAAACAACGTAAGCGTCAGACAAAGCAAAAAATAAATATTATAAGTCGCATGTATTTCAATCTTTTTTTTAGGGTTGAGGCGTAGTTATTATTGTTATATATATCACATATATATGTTGTGCAGAATAAAATGGATTGTACTAAATTAACATATGACCTGATTGATCGGCTTGTGCAACAGCTATTGTTGCTATAGAACAACCAACAAGACAGGCAACGAGGAAGCCTTTCAACATCTCCATATCTAGACACACTATTCTCTTGATGTTTTAGTTGATTGATTGAGAATAATTTGGGTGCTTTGCCTTATATATTCCTCGCTCAATTTGACCAGATTAAAGTTTGAAGTTTCCAAGAGATTTGATTAACTCCACCGTGATATCATTTGCTGAGCAAGGACGTGTGTGCAACATGTATTATCTTAATTTGCTTTCTTATGCTAAAATAATCAACCTGTTTACCTTGATTGAGCCACTAACTTTTCCTATAGTAGTAGACCAAGCCTATATCTTATGGGAATAGGAGCTGACTAGACGAAGTCTAACATGAGACTATTAGTGACAACACATTCTCCCACTGAATATGCAAGGTTATACACTTATACTTGACATTGTTTAAATCATTTCTACTATATATATCACCACTAGAAATTCGGAAAAAAATGATCACAAAAAGAAATCAAAATTGATCGCTTATTAGTCACAAAGCGACCAAATATATTTTAAAATCTGAAAAATAACGATCAAAGTTGATCGCTTTTTTTTAAAAAAAAATTAAGTTTTTTAAACATAAGCGACCAAAATTGGTCGCTAATATTCTATTATTATTTTTAATAGAATAGCCATCAAAGTTGGTAGCTTTTTAGGAAACTTGAGTTAATTAGCGACCAACCTTGATCACTATTGCCTAGAAAATAATTTTTTAAAATAGAAAAACGACCAAAGTTGGTTGCTTTTCTGGGTACAATTTAGGCAGAAATTGCCTATTTTGGCAGCTACACCACCTGCCTTGTCACGACCCTAAACTCAGACCTGCTCGTGATGGCGTCTCTCGTGAAGACAAGGCCAGCCGACAAAATACCCATATTAACCTTTTTTTTGGTAATTAAATTATTTTATTTATCAAGTAATACTTACAAAGCATTTCTATTTTAGTTTGATCTTTGACATTATCCCCAGATTCAAACCAGCTCTCCTACTGCATTTCCTGACTACTAACCTATTTACATGACATTAGGATAGTAATCAAGATCTAGTAATATTCACATTAACCATTGCATCATGCTTCCTCGACCGTGAATCTCCTGAACAAGTTATCTAACAATTACTTCGCTGCTCCTTTCTTTCTCTTGGAATATTCGTGTGTTCCTTTCTTGCCATATGTAATAGAGTGCACCTGCTAGAATCATTCTGTATATTTCTGAAATAGAGCTCCTTCTACTGTAGTATTTTGCAGCCCATTCTAACTCTTGCCCCCATGCCATTTCATGTCTTTGAATTCCTTGCCACTTTCATCTGCTTCATCTTTCGTAGCGACCAACTTTGATCGCTAATTTTAAATTATATTTAATTATATTTTATAATTTTTATAAATAATAATATAATTATTAAAATTTTATAACTGGATCCCAGATTAGCGATCAAAGTTGGTCTCTATCTGCTTCCCCCGACCAACTTTGGTCGTTAATTTTATATTATATATTTATATATTTTTAAAATAATAATATACTTATTAAAATTTTATAACCAGGTCCCAGATTAGCGATTAAAGTTGGTCTCTTTCTGCTTCCTCCGACCACTTTGGTCGTTAATTTTAAATTATATTTATTTATATTTTATAATTTTTTAAAATAATAATATAATTATTAAAATTTTATAATTGGGTCCCACTTTAGCGACAAAAGTTGGTCGCTAATTTTAATATTTCTTGGACCAAGTAAGTCTGACCAGTCCGGTCAACAGTTTGACCAAATTATCGACCAAAAAGCGACTAATCTTGGTCGTTAATGTATTTAAAATAATTGTTTAATAATTTTCTTCAATTTAACGACCAACTTTGGTCGCTTTTTTTGACAGACCAATTTTTGGTCGCAAATTATTGATATTGTTTTCTGAATTTTTAGTAGTGATAACAGCATAAGGATTGTTTCTGTGATCTTGATTGTTCTAATGAAAAGCTAGGACGTCTATAATGACACTGATAATGCCTCCAAAAAAAGATGTACTCGTTTAAACTAGTAGAGAAAACTAGTTATGGGCCACAATTATATTCTTTCTTTAGAAAGAAAATAGTATTCCTATTAATTACTAATACGTTATCCAAGCCAATTCAGTGTGGCTTTTGCACATTCGAAAGGATAATATATTTTCTAGAAACAAATGTTATTTTGGGAATAAACCCCCACATAAATATTCATTCCGTTTCAATTTATTTGAACATATTTTCTTTTTAGTCCGTGTCAAAAAGAATGATCCCTTTCCTTATTTGGAAACAGTTTAACTTTATGCAATGATTTATAACCACACAAAATAAAGGTCCCTCATTTTACACCACAAGATCAAAAGTCTTCTCTCTTTTCTTAAACTCCGTGCCCAATCAAATGGATTCACATAAATTGAAACAGAGGGAGTAATATTTACGGTGATAAAAGCGGAATAATAATATAGCACCGAGATACGATAACTAACAAGAATAAAAGAGTAATAACGACACCAAGAATTTTGTGTGGAAAACCCATCTGAATAAGGGAAAATACCATGACTCCAAGAGGAGCAACTCATATCACTATAGTAAGGATTATACACTTTGTAGGCCCGAGTAAAATACTACAATGACCACTATAACACTCAAAAGAAATAACTCTCTTTTGATATTTCCACCTCACTACAATATCGCTCATTCTCTATTTTTCACACAGACTATTTTCTTATACCCTGTCTGTGAAATTTCACTCTTTCTTTCTAGATCTCAGATATATTTTCCTCTGAGATTGTTATTAAAAATGAGAGCCGCAGCTCTCATTTTATAGGCAAAAACCAAGCCTATCATTTCTGACATTTCATCTCTGCAGCGTGCTTAATTTGATGCACAAATGAAATGTGGGCTGCTGCTATTACCTAACTTTGACAAAAGTGAAGAAGGAAGAAAATTTCTACCTTAAAATGTGGGCTGGACCCCACAAATCTCCCCCTCCAGTCTCATTCACCCAAAGGAGGTAACATCAAAGGTGCTAGTTTGAGTGTTTCATGACAAGTTCTTTGCAAAGCTCGAACTTGTCTCTTGGTACTACCTTGGTTAGCATATCCGCAGGATTTTCGCTTGTGTGAATCTTGTTGACCTGTAAAGATTCATTCTCCACCTGTTCACGAATCGAATGATATCTCACATCTATGTGTTTCGCTCTCGCATGGTACATTGAGTTCTTGCTAAGGTCTATTGCATTTTGACTGTCACAATAGACGACATACTCCTTCTGATTCAATCCAAGCTCTTGAAGGAAGCGTTTGAGCCATATCATCTCCTTTCCAGTTTTTGTAGCGGCGATGTACTCTGCTTCAGTTGTTGAAAGTGCAATACACTTCTGTAACTTAGACTGCCATGATATAGTTCCCCTTGAAAATGTAAACAAATATCCAGTAGTGGATTTTCTGTTGTCAATGTCACCGGTCAACATCTGTATAGCCCTTCAAGATTGGATCAGATTCCAAAGCTAAACAATCTCCCATGGTGCCTCTCAGGTACCTGAGTATCTACTTGACTGCTTCCCAATGTTCTTTTCCAGGATTTTCAAGAAACCTGTTGACAACACTAACTGCATGAGCAATATCAGGTCTAGTACATACCATTGCATACATCAAGCTTCTGACTGCTGAAGAATAAGGAACTCTAGCCATGTTCCTTTTCTCTTCCTCTGTTGTAGGACACATCTTTTTGCTCAACTTTAGATGACTAGCAAGAGGAGTGCTGACTGGCTTAGCATTCTTCATGTTGAAGCGTTCGAGTACACGTTCAATGTACTTCTCCTGAGATAACCACAATCTTCTACTTGTTCTCCCTTGAACTATCTTCATCCCTAGAATTTGTTGTGCAAGGTTCAAGTCCTTCATATCAAATGACTTAGACAGATCTCCCTTCAACTTTGCTATCAGCCCTTTGTCTTTTCCTACAATTAACATGTCATCCACATACAACAACAATATAATAAAATTATTCTCAAAAAATCTTTTGAAGTATACACATGGATCATAATAGGTTTTTAGGTATGTTTGACTTTTCATGAATGAGTCAAACTTCAGGTACCAATGCCTTGGTGCCTGCTTCAAACCATAAAGACTCTTATTCAATTTGCACACCATGTGTTTCTTTCCAGCTACTTCAAATCCTTCTGGCTGCTCTATATAAATCTCCTCTTCCAAAACTCCATGAAAAAATGCAGTTTTCACATCCAACTGCTCCACTTCAAGATCTAGGCTAGCTGCTAAGCACAAAATTGATCGAATAGAAGTCATTTTGACAACATGTGAGAAAATTTCGTCAAAATCAGTACCTTTCTTCTGTTCGAAGCCTTTAACGACCAATCGAGCTTTGTATCTAACTAGCTTGCCATTTCCATCTTTCTTGAGTTTAAAGACCCATTTGCATTTGAGTGGTCTTTTACCCTTTGGAAGTTCAACCAGCTTGTACATGCCATTGTTCTGTAGAGATTCCATCTCTTCTTGCATAGCTTTCATCCACTTGTTCTTTTCTGTATGGGACATCACCTCCTTAAGACTTTCTGGCTCCCCCCTCATTACTGATGAGGACATACTCTGTAGAAGGGTACCTGTATAATTCTACCCTTGGTCTCTGTGATCTCCTCAGAGGTTGAGGTTGTTCTTCTTCCTGAGTAGGGTGCTCCATTTCCTCGACACCTTCATCAAGTTGCTACCCCTGCTCAATAACCTTAGCAGGTTGCTCCCCCTGCTCGGCAACCTCGTCGGTCGTACTTTCTGTACAAGTGGGATTGTTATAAGTAGAAGGAATAGTAACAAGATTAGGAATTATACCATTCTTCGCCATTTCTGACATATCAGCAGTAGCTCCAACTTCACTTTCTCGGAAGACTACATCTCTACTTCTGATGATCTTCTTCTTTAAAGGGTCCCACAATCTGTACCCGAAATCTTCATCTTCATATCTGATAAATATGCATGGAACAGATTTATCATCCAGCTTTGTTTTTTGCTCTTTTGGTACATGTGCAAAAGCTCTGCAACCGAACACCTTCAAATGCGAGAAGGACACATCCTTGTTAGTCCAAACTCTCTGTGGGATGTCAAACTCCAATGGAACTGATGGACTCCTATTGATCAGGTAACAGCCTTTCTGAACTGCTTCACCCCACAATGACTTAGGTAGTTTAGCCATTCTAAGCATGCTTCTCACCTTCTCCACAATGGTGCAGTTCATTCTATCGGCTATGCCATTGTGTTGTGGGGTTCCAGGAACTGTCTTTTCATGTCTAATTCCATGACTTGAACAATGCTCTTCAAATTCCCTTGAAGTGTACTCACCTCCATTGTCACTTCGGAGACGCTTTAGCTTTCGACCAGTCTCCCTTTCTACTAGAGCATGAAACTTCTGGAAAACTTGAAACACTTGATCTTTGGTTTTCAAAATATAAACCCATAATTTTTGTGAAGCAGCATCAATAAAAGTAAGAAAATATTTATTACCGTCTATTGATTTAATTTCTACTGGGCCACAAACATCAGAATATACTAAATCAAGTATATTCAATTTTCTTTCAGATGATGTCTGAAATGAGACTCTATGTTGCTTACCAAATAAACAGTAGTCACAAGGTTTTACCGTTGTACCTTTGGCATAAGAAATGAGTGATTTCTTGGAAAGAATCTGCAACCCCTTCTCGCTCATATGACCCATTCTTTTGTGCCACAAATCTGCAGAAATCCCATCTTGTGCCGCTTTTAATTCACCTTGGCATATTTTTACATTTGTCTTGTACAACGTGCCACGAGCAACTCCCTTAGCAATCACCAATGATCCCTTAGTGAGTCTCCACTTTTGGTTTGCAAAATAGTTCTCATATCCATCTCGGTCTAAAGCAATTCCCAAGATCAAGTTCATCCGCAAATCAGGTACATGCCGCACGTCCTTTAGAACCAATGTACATCCGACATTTGTCTTGATACAAATGTCACCAATCCCCACAATCTTTGAGTAACTTGTGTTACCCATTCTCACAGTACCAAAATCACCTACTACATATCTACAAAAAAGATCTCTTACCGGTGTGGCGTGGTAAGATGCCGCTGTATCAACCACCCATTCCGACTCTGGACCTGACAGGTGCATGCATTCCTCTTCCTCATTTATAAAGAGGACAACATTATCATTATTTTTCACCATTGCGGCTGTGTTGTCGTTATTCTTCTAGCCACTGGTTTCACCTTTACCCTTCCTTGGATTTGGGCAATCCCTTTTGAAGTGACCTGGTTGATCATAGTTGTAGCATTTTCTGGCTATTGATTTGGATCGGTTCTTTGACTTCCCACGAGCTCCGGATCTGCCATAGTTGCTTGAACTCCTTTGATAACTCATGCATCTACCTTCTGTGATGAGAGTCTGTCCTTGATTTTCAAGCTTCTTTCTCATTTTCTCATTGAGTAAAAGAGCCGATGTGACATCTTTTAACTCAATAGTAGTCTTACTGTGCAAGATAGTTGTTGCCAAATTATCGTATGAAGATAGCAACGAGTTTAATAACAATATGACTTTATCTTCTTCCTCGATTTTCACTCCGAGGTTGGCAAGCTGTGTGATTAGTCCATTAAATACATTTAAATGTGATAAAAAAATCATACCTTCACCCATATGTATGGCGTATAACTATTTCTTCAGGTACAATTTATTTTTCAGCGTTTTGGTCATGTATAGGCTTTCCAACCTTGTCCAAATTCCATGTGCAGTGACTTCATCAATGATGTTATTTACCACATCATCCGATAAGTGCAACTTGATTGCACTAGCAGCTTTTTCATCCAAGTCAGCCCAATCCTCAGCTTTCATGGTATTAGGCTTTTTGGCATCATCATCTAGTACCTTGTGTAATCTTTGTTGGATGAGCAGATCCCTCATCCTTCTTTGCCATATCGAGAAACCGTTATCTCCGTTGAATTTAGCTACCTCGTACTTTACTCCGGACATTTTTATTTTTCACCAAGTATAGTACTACCGATAGTGAATAGTATTTCAATGAACGAGCAGAACCTGTACTCTGATATCAGTTTTTGGGAATAAACCCCAAAGAAATAATATTCACGGTAATAAAAGTGAAATAATAATATAGCACCGAGATACAGTAATTAACAAGAATAAAAGAGTAATAATGATACCAAGAATTTTACGTGGAAAATCCTTCTGAATAAGGGAAAAAATCACGACTCCGAGAGGAGCAAGTGATATCACTATAGTAAGGATTATACACTTTGTAGGCCCGAGTAAAATACTCAAAAGAAAATAACCCTCTTTTGATATTCTCACCTCACTACAATATCACAAACTCTCTATTTTTTTTACATACTATTTTCTTATATAATGTTTGTGAAACTTTACTCTTTCTTTCTAGCTCTCAGATATATTTTCCTCTGAGATTATTATTAAAAATGAGAGCCGAAGCTCTCATTTTATAGGCAAAAAACAAGCCTATCATTTCTGACATTTTATCCGTACTTAATTTGACGCACGAATGAAATATAGGCTGCTGCTATTACCTAACTTTGACAAAAGTGAAGAAGGAAAAAAATTTCTTCCTTAAAAATGTGGGCTGGACCCCACATGTTACATTATCGAAAATTGTGATCCTTGCAATCATTTCTGTTTTCAAAATCTCCTTTGATGTATTGACTGCATGATCTGTGGTTAAACTTTCGCTGGAACCTTGAGATGTACCAGGGATGTCTCAAGATATATTAGTTGTATGAACAAAGCTTATTTTTGTCTCACAAGTTTGTGAAATTCAATTTTATACTTCTGAATTCATCGAAATTTGGATCCAAAAAACTATGAGACAAAAAAGTTATCTTATACAACTAGCGTAAGTTATATGAGACACAAAATAAAAAATTTCATATCTCAAAAATCTTTCTATTTACTAAGTTATTTGAAGCCTAGTTTTCAATTAATTCTTGAATCAAGGATACCTAACATCTATAAAGAAAAGAAATGACTTTTCAATGTCAACATTTTCAGGATGTGCTAAGATTTCCAAAGTTAATTATGACTTGAATTTAGGACTCAGATGAAAACAAATTGTGGAATGGATTTGGTCCAATAAAAGTTGTCTACAATGTGGAGTAGTTGCTTAGCATAACTTGATTTATCATCCATTGACATAACTTCTGATTATTTAAGCAATTTGTATGAAATTCAAAGAGTTGTATCAAAAGAATAAAGGAATAAAAAAAAATAACGTAACTTTACTAGAACGTGGCACAAAAATTGCTAACTCTTACTTTGCATAATGCAGACACAAGCAGACCAACATAGGCAAATTAAAGATTCGAACTTGATGGGTTCAACCTTTATGTTATCGTCAATGTACTGATTGCACGTTCGCAATACCACATCCTGTGTAAAAAATGTTGGGTTCAGTTGAAAGTACAAAAACAATATTGCATCTGCCTCTAGATACCAGAATGTGGCATTCTACCACCTCAATTTGAAGCAAATGGTTGAGACTTGACATGGAGAACGAGGATTCCCATACATACTAGTAGTAGGGCTCTCAACTTCAATTCCTTTAAGATAGTACCTCCAACATTTGACACTTCTTGAGTCGCAGCAAACTGGTTGAACACCTTCTCTTTCCATTAATTTCTCTATCAAGAACTGCAATTGCATACCACAACCAGAGCAAGAATGAGAAAGCACTGCAATTCATTTTACTATATAGAAAAAAAACTATCCTATATATACAAAAATAGGAAAATCATATTAACCTGCATAAATTCATCACTTCTCCCCCACATACTATCAACAGACAGAGTCTCGGGATGACAAGTCCAAAACACACCATCTAACAATGATTCAAAATTTAGAGGCGGCGCAACATCCTTTAGCATCAAATGTTTGACAACAGATGGCGAGCACGATAATGTTCCATTCAGTTCTTCCACAGTGAATGCATTCTTGATAATCAACAAAAAAGAGAAAATCAATGTAACGAAAATGAACATTAACCAAATAAAATGAAAATGGAAATACAAACTTACAGTGGTTGAATTTATGGACAGAACTAATTCTAAATTCAGCTGTTCGAATCTAGATAAATATTCCCTCAAACATTGAAACCAACTTGTTCCGAGATGTTCGTTGGGCATTAATCTGATATAAGATTCCTGTAGAGAAGATGTTGTCATAGAGAATATGACAGGCAATTTAGGAGCTCCATATTCAAAACGTAGCAGCATTGGTGTGTCTATCTCAACTTCAATCAGGCTCTTGTAAGAACGGAATGTCAACTGTCTAAGTACACAACTCGAAAATTTAAGCCTCGTTAACTTAAAACAAAAGTTCAACTCTAATTTCTCAAGAAGAGGTAGTTCAGAAACAAGATTTTCTACCAACTGGTTCGTAATTTGCTCATATATTATGCTCAATTCTTTCAGAAGTTTGAATGCAGCCACGTCAAACTTTAACTCGCTGTTACATCCTCCATAATTCAGACTTTGAAGGTTAACAGCTTGAATCACAATACTCTCATATGCTATCTCATCGTCTTGAGTCAATTTAAGCTTCAGAAGATTAGGGAGATTAGATACCAATATATCTTTTACTCCCTTACACTCAATTAGACTTAAATCTTCTACTGCTGGACAAGTAGAAATGATTTCTAACATTATACGCTCATCCAAATAAACATCAGTTAGTGACAACTCCCTCAATTTAGTAAGCTTTATATGATCAACAAATAAAGACCACTCTAACTTACAGCCACCTAATCTCAGAACGACAAGCGATAGCCACCTAATCTCAGAACGACAAGCGATTTAGCTGTAAATACTGTACCTGGCAAAATATACCAATCTAATATATAATCTTGTCGCATAATATGAATATCTAATTCCTTGATGCAGTTATTGGTGGCCAATCCTATCCATTCATCAATGCAAAACTCATTTGTTGTATCGGAAAAATTAAGAGAAAGCCTGAATTTCTCTATTATTGCTTTTTGGATGCGGAGATTTGTCAAAGAACTATCTATATGATTTAGGAACGCGTCTCTTTCTTCAGCTTGTTTCTGTTCCTCTATTTCTGCAGACAAGTGTTTCTGCATGAAAAGGTTTTCATCAAAATCAAATGTAAGTACAGGAAGTAATTTCCAAACTTTAAGCCATATACTGGAGAGAACACTAGTGTGAGCTGCATCTTTTGCTGGTAGGAAGAAGAGTATATGCTGTAAAATCGGGTCGGGTAACTGAGAGATTTGATCCATTACTGTAACTTTCTGTTCTATGTTAGTTCAATGGCCAGCTTTCCTGAAAAATAATCAGGCAAAAGCATATATTACTACTAATTAAACAACAGCGTATAGTATAACAGTACACTTCTCTAACAGATATATTATACTCCCTCCGTTTCAATTTATGTGAACCCATTTGACTGGGCACGGAGTTTAAGAAAAGAGAGAAGACTTTTGATCTTGTGGTGTAAAATGAGGCACCTTTATTTTGTGTGGCTATAAATCATTGCATAAAGGAAAATTGTTTCCAAATAAGGAAAGAGGTCATTCTTTTTGGCACGGACTAAAAAGGAAATAGGTTCACATAAATTGAAACGGAGGGAGTAATGTTTAGACTATTGTGTTTTACTAGATTTAAAGAATCAATTACAGTCAAAATTGAAGATCAAATGTCAAAAGGAACATAGGAGGAAAACGAAGAAATAAGCTCGCTAGGATGGAGCCTGGAGGGTACGTACCTAGGGTAGACAGGAGTTGAGCTCAATCAAATTTCTGCATCTTTACCAACGAATCCAAACCCTTAAATACCTTATAAAATGGAGGAACATATTTTTAAAATATAATAAAATATGGATATGGATATGGATACGTATGTTTATTACTTTACTTTTTGGAGATTCTCTAACGCGAAAATACGACCACCATTTTTGGGTAGGATCTCATCTATCATATTTAATGAGGCATGATCCGATTAGATTCTTTTCCACAAATTACGGAGAGATTTAAGTTAAAAATAAATGTTCTTATTTTAAAGTACTAGTTTTACACATGGTTTTCACTGGCTTTTATATCAGTAAACTAATAAAACTATTTTGTACATAAAATAACTAAGCTATGTATTAATGTTCAGAAAATGTAACTCAATGGAAGATCTAAATTTTCTCCAGTTTAAGAAATGCTTTTTGAGCAAGCTTGGCAAACTACATATATATATATAGTTAAGCAAACCCTCGCCCATCCGGCCATCCCACAAAAAAGAGTTGCCGTGTGATTGATTCATTCCGTAGCTGATTAAAGGTTATACCAAATTAATTAGTTCCTAAATTAACGGCATTTCCCATTGTGTAATCGTTAATCAATCAAGCCAATATATCAATCTCAGATTTCCAATCAAAAACAATGTGTCAGCGTGGGTATTTGACGGATTAGAAATTTGCGATCTCTTTGTGATTTGAATTTCCCATTTTAATATTTAATTAATGTTTGACTCAAAAGTTATCATGCACTTTATGAATACAAAACAATATATATGAGTTACGGGTCAATCATAGCAAATCGTAATAATCCATAAACTACGTGAAAGGAATGATAACAAACATTCAAGATTAGAATAAGTAGTGATACCTTTCATTGATGATATTGATTTGATCTATCTCTTCATAAAGAGGTTCTAAGCCTTACTGTGGTATCATATCTTTCCATGAGATGGGTCTTTCTTGTCTATTCTTTCTCTCTCTTTTTAGAGATTAGTGATGAAGAATAAGTCCCCTTTCTCGAGTTCATTCTTCTAGTATTTATAGTTGTGAGTTCCATGAGCACGAAATGAGTGGTCGTGACCACGTTGATATTTTGTCCCCATGGGGAGGTAGGTAGGTCGTACCTTTGTCCATCTTACTGAATGAGAGTCGAATCATATTATAAACTAGTAGTCATACCTCTTATTAGCTATGGATTAGTTCAAGATACGATTATTTTCGTTAATTGTCGTGGGGTCAGATTCTAACTCATACAGTTAGTCCCTCCGTTTATCGAGGTCATGCTTCGGCCGAGCTTGATGAACGGATTTCACAAATTATGATCTGAAAAACCCAGATAAGGGGGCGGCCGTTGTCTCGGCAGAGACCGCATTCTTTTGGCGATGGCCCGAACCTTATACAATTTTGGCGTCATGTCATCATATTATCAAGGCACCGTATAATTAGGGCAGAGCGCCTCTTCAGGGTGAAGACATATGACATTTTTAGCACAATTCGAGCGAGACCAAACTTAGTCACGTTCTGGTCCTCGCGTTTGTTTGGGTTCGTAATTGTCGGCAAGGGGGGACGGGCTGTATGCGATGTGGCCGAGGGAAATAAGTATGCGAGGGGTGGGTTTTTCATAGCGTCCAGAGTTTTGGGGACGTACGGAGCACTCCTACAGTATCAACAGGCCATTTCGATCATTTCAACGCTGAGGCGTTAGCGGAAAGCCGAGGGGGCACTTCGTGGTGCTCGTCATAATTGCGCACATCTCAGTAGAATCGAACCGATTGACGGTTGGTCATGCAGTTAATGGTGTCTTTTGGGTTTCCCAGAAGCCATCTACGTTGCCTATAAAGGTAGGTTGAGGCACTCATTTCTCATTACTTCATTATTAATCTGAGAGTGATCGTGACGAAACTTTTTCATTCTGCTAATTCTTCTTCTCCTTTCTTTTATTGATTGCGATAACCTTCATCATGCCCATCAAATTTTGTTCTTTTCTCTTCAATTAAATCAGCAATGGCAGGTAGTTCTTCGCGTGATGCTCTTCCAATAGATTTGCTGGTCAATTCTCCGGCGGTTGAAGGGCCACCTCTAGCAACGGGAGGTGCAGAGCAGGCAGAGACCGGATGAATTCTATCAGTTGACGAGATAATTCCCCAACCCGGAGGTCCGGTGATTGACTTTACTGTTGATGGTGGTGATGACCCGGTGGATGAAGCGCCGCTAATAGGGGAGGTTAGAATGGCTCGATTACTGGAGTAGGGGGTCATTCTGACCCATGTAGACATCGTTCTCGTCAGAAGCAAGGAGAGGATCCACACCGACTGCAGAGGATACTGTGTATTTTATGCATATCCCATCAGTTTGGGATTCTGGATCCCACTCCCAATGCTAGTGGTGGATTTTTATCATCATTACGGGGTGTGCCCGGGCCAGCTTACTCCCTCTCTATACAAATTACTAGCGATATTCCTAAAGTATGGGGAGCTGGCCGGTAGGGTGGTAACACTGGAGCATCTGCTTACCTTTTACGGTCCCCAGAGAGTCCGTGGCACCATGTTGCGAGCGTTCCCTTATGGGTCGAGGGCGTGACTGTGGCGCTGGATGATAAGGTCAACCCTGCCCTTTTGAGCACTTCTTTTATATCAGGATCGAGCACTCAGTGGCATGCCCTACCGAGTTCCCGGAAGCTTGGAACCATGCACGTAAGTTATTTTGTTGTCGTAATCTTTTTCTTCTTTTTCTTTCGTCTTTGTGTTTCGCATTCGCGAGTGTTGACTCGTTGCCACTTTTGTAGCCGAGAGGTCGCCACCGGCTCTGTTAGCCGGGATACGCGGATGGGTTGAGGTTGTCCTCCCTCATACCGACGGTATTCGTACGTAGGCATCTTTCTGGGAGAGGCATGGCCGCAGGACTACTATAGGTGAGAAACTAGTTTCTACTTTCGCTCTATTTTGGTTTGGTTTTGTTTATCAACCTTGCTTTTTATGTGATAGGGAGGGCAAGTCATGGCAGTGCTCCTCAGTTGGCCTTTCGACGGCCGGGACCAGTTGCTCAGCTTCTTGCAGCACTAGTTCCGCGTCACATACCGAGGGCGGCATCAGTCGAGTCTTCGACAGCTCCTTCTCCACCACAGGACGCATTTCGAGATGAGGGGCCGTCAGGGTCGTACGCCTTAGCGATGAATCACCTTCAGACGCGAAGGAGGAGGAGAGCCTGTTGATCATGCGCAGGGTCATCTTCATGCCGGTTCCTCCTATGGTGATTAGCTTGGACTCCCCTCCAGAGGGTACAGTTGCGGCGCCTGCCCTTGAGGGCGAACGAATAGTGGGGGTTTCCCCCGTTGGCTTAGGCTATGAAGATACTGTTGCTTCGGCGACTCAGTTAGTAACTTCCATCGCTGAGACGGGGGGAAGTTCCTCAGCGGTTGTTGAGGCTATTGAGCCGAGCGCCCCGTTGACGGTTATGGTAGGGGGAAGAGGAGATGCTGTTGGAGAAGAGTCCGGATCTGAATCGGATTTGGACCCCGAGGACGTCTGCATGTTTCGGGAAGGCTTCACAAATTCGGTCGTGCGCGTAGAGGGGAGGTCTCGTCTCATCGAGTTCCCAATAGATTTAAACTTGTTGCTCTAAGGCTCGAGTTTTGTGCCACAGTTCGGGCTGCTATGCTTGAAAACCAAGAACGCATCGCTGAGGGACGTCACAGACATTAGGTTGATAAATGAGGTGGTCGTGATGTGCTTGGGGGTACATAATCGGATGTTGGTTTTCTTTTTCTTTGCCTTGTTTTATTTTCTATTTTAACCGTTGCCTTTGTTTTGTAATCCTATTTGTTGGAGGTAGAGGGCATCCGTCGAGCTAACGTTTGCTCGGTGGTATTTTTATGGGTGTTAGAGAAGTATCGCCGCTACTAGGATAGATGCCAGGAAATGAGCATGCGCTTGAGAAACGATCCCCATAGATGGGCCCTAGTTAAGGAATTGGCGAGACGGGAGCTCTAGATGCAGCAAACACTTGGCAAGATGGGTGCCCTTAAAGAACAGCTCCGTGGGAAGGACGAGGAGCTTGAGGCCGGGAGGAGGGCCGTGGTCGAGTGCGAATGCTAGGTCCTAGCCAAGGTAGCGGAGGATACATCTGCGTGCAGCGGGAATGTGGTTGTACTGGAGGGAGAAGTTGTAGTCTTGAACCGTCAAGTGAATGACGCCTCGTCAAGGGCTGAGGCGTTGTAGGAGGCTGTCCGCACTGTCGAGTCCTAACTGTCGCTGGTGAGGGTTGTTGCCGCATTTAGGAAGGCGAGCCTCCAGGAGTGGATAAGTACTTTCGAGCGGGATTCTCAGACTATGGCGGAGTGGGTTACGGCCCTAGAGGAAGAAAATTAGCATTTACGGGACCAGGCCGCTTCCTCTGGCCATGTTCGTGAACTTTGGGGTTATGCTGAGGCCCAACGAGACGTGTATAAAAATCTATGGGAGGCTGTCATCGTGACCGAAGCTACTTTCAAGGGGGGCGCTAAAAGCCTTGGGACGCCCGTATTGATTGTGGTTTTGATGAGGTGACGCCAGATGCTGACAACGACGCAGATAGGAGCCCGGATGGCGCCGAGTAAGAACGAATGTTTTTCTTTTTTCTCTTTTTTAATTAACAAGCCTTGGCCGTGTATAAGCGGGGATGACCCGCGGTCATTTTTATGAATAAATTAAATCCTCTTTCTGTTATTCGTCTTGTATATGTTTCGTACCTCCACTTTGTTCCCCCTTGGGTTTTTCTTTGCAAGCGTTTGAAGGGAATGTTTTGCCTTTGAGTTTGATTACAGTAGGCATGTTAGTTTTTATTGTTGGCAAATCTCTTCTTCAACTCGGGGTGATCGAGTCGGAATCGTTGCTTGGCGGTAGTGGCACTTAGCCTTAGTCCCAGTTTGGGTACGGTCGGACTACTGGCGGTGATGATAAAAAATGCGGCCTTGTAGTTTGGCCGGGGCCGAACTTTATGTGCCTCTAATCTTAGTTCGAGTTGGGTGTACTTATTTGAACGGCGAGGGTGCCTAACCCGCGCCTTGATTCGTTAGAGACTGATTTTTGCTGAGTTCAGTGGTGAAGGAGCTTCACCCGAGTCCTGGTTCGGCCATGGTTGAACTTGATAAATTTGAGGGCAAAAGCATCCGGCTTTATGGTTGGAGCGAGGTCGAACTTGTTGAATTTGATGGCGAAGGTGCGTAGCCTGAACCTTGGTTCGATCATAATTGAACTTATTGGCGAAGGCACATAGCCTGAGTCTTGGTTCAACCGTAGTTGAATTTTATCATTTTGAGGGCGAAGGCGCATAGCTTGAGTCCCAGTTCAACCGTCGTTGAACTTGTCTTTTTTAATGGCAAAGGCGCATAGCCTGAGTCTTGGTTCAACCATATATAGTTGAACTTATTGGCGAAGGCCCATAGCCTAAGTTTTAGTTCAACCGTAGTTGAACTTATCATTTTTGAGTGCGAAGGCGCATAGCCTGAGTTCCAGTTCAACTGTTGTTGAACTTGGCTTTTTAGATGGCGAAGGCGCATAGCCTGAGTCTTAGTTCAAACGTAGTTGAACTTATTGGCGAAGGCGCATAGCCTATGTTAGTTGAACTTTATCATTTTTTGAGGGCGAAGGCGCATAGCTTGAGTCCAAGTTCAACCGTTGTTGAACATGTCTTTTTAGATGGTGAAGGCGCATAGCCTGAGTCTTGGTTCAATCGTAGTTGAACTTTATCATTTTTTAGGGTAAAGGCGCATTGCCTGAGTCCCAGTTCAACCATTGTTGAACTTGTCTTTTTTTATGGCGAAGGTGCATAGCTTGAGTCTTGGTTCAATCGTAGTTGAACTTTATTATTTTTTAGGGCGAAGGCGAATAGCCTGAGTCCAAGTTCAACCGTTGTTGAACTAGTCTTTTTTTATGGAAAAGACGCATAGCCTGAGTCTTTGTTCAACCGTAGTTCAACTTTATCATTTTTGAGGGCGAAGGTGCATAGCTTGAGTCCCAGTTCAACCGTTGTTGAACTTGTCTTTTTGATGGCGAAGGCGCATAACCTGAGTCTTAGTTCAATCGTAGTTGAAATTTATCATTTTTGAGGGTGAAGGCACATAGCTTGAGTCCTAGTTCAACCGTTGATCAACTTGTCTTTTTTGATGGCGAAGGCTCATGACCTGTGTTGTTAGTTCGACCGAAGTTGAACTTATTGGCGAATGCACGTGGCCTGAGTCTCCCAGTTCAACTGTCGTTGAACTTTGTCAATTTTGGAGGCGAATGCGCATATCATGAGTCTTGGTTCAACTGTAGTCGAACTTATTGTCGAAGGTGCATGGCCTAAGTGTTGGTTCGATCGTAGTTGAACTTATTGGCGATGGGGCATAGCCTGAGTTCCAGTTCAACTATTGTTGAACTTTGTCAATTTTGGAGGCGAAAATGCGCAGCCTAAGTCTTGGTTCAACCATAGTCAAACTTATTATCGAAGGCGCATGGCTTGAGTGTTGGTTCGACCGTAGTTGATCTTATTGGCAAAGGCACATGGCCTGAGTTCCAGTTCAACTGTTGTTGAACTTTGTCAATTTTGGAGGCGAAGGCGCATAGCCTAAGTCTTGGTTCAATCGTAGTCAAACTTATTGTCGAAGGCGCATGACCTAAGTGTTGGTTCGATCGTAGTTGAACTTATTAGCGAAGGCCCATAGCCTGAGTCCAAGTTCAACTGTTGTTGAACTTTGTCAATTTTTTGAGGCGAAGGCGTGTAGCCTGGGTCTTGGTTTAATCGTAGTCGAACTTATTTACAAAGGCGCATGGCCTGAGTGTTGGTTCGACCGTAGTTAAACTTACTGGCAAAGGCGTGTAGCCTGAGTCCCTGTTCAACTATTGTTGAACTTTGTCAATTTTGGAGGCGAAGGCGCGTAGCCTGAGTCTTGGTTCAACCGTAGTCGAACTTATTGTCGAAGGCGCATGGCGTGAGTGTTGGATCGACCGTAGTTGAACTTATTGGTGAAGGCGCATAGCCTGAGTCCTAGTTCAACTATTGTTGAGCTTTATCAATTTTGGAGGGGAAGGCGTATAGCCTGAGTCTTAGTTCAACGTTAGTCGAACTTATTGTCGAAGGCGCATGTCCTGAGTGTTGGTTCGACCGTAGTTGAACTTATAAGCGAAGGAGCATGGCCTGAGTCCCCGTTTAACTATTGCTGAACTTTGTCAATTTTGGAGGTGAAGGCGCGCAGCCTGAGTCTTGGTTCAACAGTAGTCGAACTTATTGTTGAATGTGCATGACCTGAGTGTTGGTTCGAACGTAGTTGAACTTATTGGCGAAGGCGCATGGCCCGAGTCCTTGTTCAAGTGTTGTTGAACTTTATCTATTTTGGAGGCGAAGGCGCGTAGCCTGAGTCTTGGTTCAACCGTAGTCGAACTTATTGTCGAAGGCGTATGGCCTGAGTCCTCCCGTTGTGGGTATTAAGTGCTGGGGCTCGAATTTGATTTGAGACCTTGAGCAGTCTATGCTTTGTCCTCTCGATTGGGGCATGTAGTCTATTTTGAGGTGGCTCTCGCTCGAGATAACTCTTTGCATGTTCATGATCGGGGCCCGTATCGGGGATGTGAGAGGTGCCTCATAGGGATCCTCCCTTTGGATGTGGGACTTCTTCTTCTTCTTGTTTGCACTATCGAGGATCGGAGAGAGAGTGGACTTGGATCTTGATTTGAGATTTTCGAGTTCCCCCTTTCTGAGATGCTGCTTTGGCTTGCTTGAGCGGGGTAGTTCTTCTCTTTTTTTTTTGTTTCTTTCCTTTTTGTCCTGGGAAAAACTACACGATTTTGCTAGGAAATCCTCACAGACGGTGCCAAATTGTTTGACTCAAAAGTTATCATGCATTTTATGAATACAAAATAATATATATGAGTTACGGGTTAATCATAGCAAATCGTAATAATCCATGAAATACGTGAAATGAATGATAACAAACATTCAAGATTAGAATAAGAAGTAGTGATAACTTTTATTGATGATATTGATTTGGCATGCCTCTCCATAAAGAGGTTCAAAGCTTTACAATGGTATCATATCTTTCCATGAGATATGTCTTTCTTGTCTGTTCTTTCTCTCTCTTTTTAGAGATTAGTGATGAAGAATAAGTTCCCTTTCTAGAGTTCATTCTTCTAGTATTTATACTTTGTGAGTTCCATGAGCAGGAAATGAGTGGCCGTGATCACGTTTGATTTTGTCCCCATGGGGAGGTGGGTAGGCCGTACCTTTGTCCGTCTTACTGAATGAGAGTCGAATCATGTTATAAACTAGTAGTCATACCTCTTATTAGCTATGAATTAGTTCAAGATACAATTATCTTCGTTAATTGTCGTGGGGTTAGATTCTGACCCATGCATTTAAGATACTTTTTGTAGTTCGAATTCTTAAATTCCCATTATGCCTATCACATGTAAAAATAAGAAAACGTTTAAATAAAGTAGGATACTAGGATTCATTACACTTTTGATCCCTCAATTATAGGTAAATTCTGATTTTTAGTCTTTTAATATCTTACCAAGCATACTTAATTGCTTATCCTTCAATTAATTGAAACGAACTTTCGATGGTTTGCTTGTGAATATTCATGAATTTACCATAATTATTAAAATGTCCCACCAGTTAATTACTAATGTGTCATGTTAAGTTTGTATTTTTGCTTTAATTGAAAATATAGTTTAAAATCGTACAATATAACACAATTCCTATAAAGGGACCAAAATCATACATTTTAATTAACTGAAAGATTAAATGTTGCCAATCATATAGTATCATAAAAGAAAATTCAGAATTTATCGATAATTGAGGAGCCAAAAGTACTATTGTCGCAATAAACTAAGAATTACTTTATGATTCTCGGAGTATGTTTGGAAAAGCAATCAATCAAATCACGTCTTATTAAGTAGTACTCCCTTAGTCCTAATTTATGTGGCAATTTTGAAAATTGAGTATCAAATAAGAATACTGAAGCATTCAAAAGATTTAGAAAATATATGAAAAATGGCGATCAAAATAAAATTTATTTCACTCTCAAAATTTGAAATAGGAAAGAAATGTTTATACGTGTCCATGTTTTAAGTTTCTCAATACGTTCCTCCCTTTATAATTAGGTACGTATTTAAGGGTTTGAATTCGTTTATAGTCTATAGAGATGCACAAATTTGATCGAGCACAACTCCAGTCTAGCCTAGGTACGTACCCTCCATTTTCTTTGTTTTCCTCCTTCACTTTTGACAATTGATCTTCAGTTTTGAATTTCCATTTATGTGAAATTCAATGGACAGAAAATTGATACTAGAATATACTAGGAGTTGCTGAACACACGCTGATAAATTCTTCTCGAAAATTAGCCCTTGGAGGTTCTCATTCTGTTTTAGGGTTTAGTACCTTTCCGGCGATCCCTCATTTTGTTGCTCAAATCCCAGCCGTGATAGCTATGACGATTGTGCTCTGGTGAGGGCGTGTTTCCAATAGAGTGTTTCCTTGGAATAGACCAAAAAGCTTGATGCAATTTTGGTTCGTTTTTACCAAAATTACCCCCGTTTCGTGTAAATCAGATAATTTACAGTGTATTATGAAAATGCTGTTTTTTTTAAGTGGTCGAGTGCTGATTGAAAGATTCTTTTGAAAGGTTTGGTTGCTGTTATTGCTGATCTTTTCAATCCGATAGATTGTGAAATGCCATTATTTGTTTGCTTGAGTGCTGATGAAAGTTGATGAAGTTATCAGAGTTGCAATCATCGAAAAGTTTGCTGCTTTTTGAATTTTGCTTGTAAATGGCTGAAAGTGTACGAGGGTGGAATTTTAGCAGAATGTCATTACCTTGAGTAACGTTTTGGTGCCTATTAGCTCAGATCTTATCGCAGATTAACTTATCAGGTTGTAATGATGTAGCTGACATAGCAGACTGTTGTTACAAAATAACTAAATATTACTCCGTGCCCTAATCGAAACCTGGACCTGTGCAAAAATGCACAGAAGTGCAGTATCAGCACAACCGACCCCATGTGCTGGTAAGTGCCTGGCCTATCCCGGCGAAGTAGTGACAAGCCTAGGACCAGACACCCACATAAACCTGTGCAGTTCTATATATATGTATACCACAAGATAACGAGAAATAACCAAGTAATAACGCAATAAGGAATATCACAGAATAACTCAACAGTTAACAATAGTCCTTAAATCAACAAGGCAAAACAAGTATAATGAGAAACAAGAAATGTCAAGTCAATGAAATAGCAAATAAAGTGCACGACATCACCCTTCGTGCTTTTACACTCATCCTCACCAAATAAGGCAAATAAAGTGCACGGCATCACCCTTCGTGCTTTTACTCTCATCCTCACATCCATGGTACGGCATGATCCTTCGTACATGGTTCAATAACGAGGCACGGCATGATCCTTCGTGCATAATCAATAACATGGCACGGCATTAACCTTCGTGCATAAACAATAAATCAGGCACGTCATTAACCTTCGTGCATAAATAATAAATCAAGGCATGGCATCAAAGTTCGTGCATGAACAATAAATCAAGGCACGGCATCACCCTTCGTGCATTTTCACTCTTCCTCGCCCAAATAACAGTCACAGTTAAGGGCAGAGAATGAAAACAACAAATCATGAACCGTCCCGGCAAGGGACACAATTATCATCACAACAAAGTCCCGGCAGGGGCAATCAATATCTCACTTCACAACAAGTCCCGGCAAGGGAGAACAATAGAAATTCTACAACCCGGCAAGGGTTCAACAATTTATCTTCAAACATGTCTCACAACAAGTATAAACAACGACTCACGGTCATGCTAGACGCCAGTGTATGGACGCTCGTCACCACAGCCCATACACCGCACTCGATCACATAGCACATAATCCTATTCCCTCAAGCTAGGATAGAACAAACACTTACCTCTAGCCTTGAAGTCCAATTTATGCTTCAATTATAGCTCCTTCCCCGAATTTCCGCTTTCAACTAGCTCAAATCTAATCATAATTGATTCCATTATATTAATAATCACTAATTAACTTGGCTTGAATGCTTAATGATGGTTTTCTCAAAGTTTATCCCAAAATTTCCCAAAACGCCCCTGGCCCCACGTGGTCGGAACTCGGGGTTCGGACCAAAATCCGGTTACCCATTCCCCCACGAGTTCAATTATATGATTTGTTTCAAGATCGGACCTCAATTCGAGGTCCAATCGCCCAATTCATGAAAAACCTAGGTTCTACCCAAAAACATGGATTTTCTACCATGAAAACCTTTGATCCTTATTAAAAAACATGATTAATGTTGTTAGGAATTGAGAGAATTAAGTAAAAAGTGACTTACAATTGCTTTGGAGTGAATTTCGCCTTGAGAGCTCGTGTGTAGTGTGAGGGTTTTTGAAAAAAAAGTGAAGAATGAACTGAAAATTTCGTTTAAGTATGGAATTACACAGCTACGGATATCGCAATTGCAAACATTTGTTCGCAATTGCGAATGCTATAGGTCTGGGGCCTGCTGTCCTCGCATTTGCGAGAGAAAGTTCGCATTTGCGAACTCTAGCCCAGGTCTGCTAGTCTCGCATTTGCGAGATTTCCTTCGCATTTGCGAAGGTGAAGCCTACTTGCCCAGGGTCGCATTTGCGACCCTTTGTTCACATTTGCGAACACTGGCCATCTGAGGCCTTTTCGCATTTGCGACACTTTGTTCGCATTTGCGAACTTGGCTTGTTTCTGGCAGACATCGCATTTGCGATCATGGGTTCGCATTTGCGAACCCAGCCTTGACCTGTCTTCTTCGCATTTGCGAGGATTTGTTCGCAAATGCGAAGCCAACAGCTGGGTGAAAAAACCAGCAGTGCAAAAATTTAGAGATTGATCAAACGGCCTATCAAATATTTACCCGAGCCCCCGGGCTCCCAACCAAACATGTACACAACATCAAAAACACATTACAAACTTGTTCGTGCGATCACATCGTCAATATAACATCGTTTTCATCAAATCAAGCCTCAAGTTCATGATTTTCATACTTTTGGTTTTCAAACTTTCAAACTTGGAACTCAAGGTCCAAAACATATCAAACGACATCCGAATGTCACCAAACTTTGCAGAAAGCACATATATAATATTTAAGACTTGTACCGGGCATCGGAACCAAAATACGAGCCCGATACCATGGTCATTTAATTCATTTTCCTTTAATAATTACAGCAAAAATAATTTCACAGAAAAATTCATAACTTGGGCTCCAGGCCTCAGAATTCGACTCCGGACGCATGTCCAAGTCCCATATTTTCCTACGGACCTTCCGGGACCGTCCAATCTCGAGTCCGGGCCCGTTTACCAAAAATATTGACCGAAGTCAACAATATCAATATTAATATCATTTTCTCCAAATTTTTCATAGAATTTATATTTTCTATCACAAAATCTTTTCGGCTACATGCCCGGATCGCGCACGTTGATCGAGGCAACATAGAATGAGATTTTCAAGGCCTCGGAAGTGTAGAACAAATGAGGAAAATGAGTGATGACCCCATTGGGTCGTCACATCCTCCACCTTTAAAACTACCGTTCGTCCTCGAACGGACAAGAGAAGGAAGTACCTGAGTCGGGGAACAAATGTGGGTAGCGGCTCCGCATATCGGACTCGGACTCCCAGGTCGATGCCTCAGGAGGCTGACCTCTCCACTGAACACGCACAGAAGGGTAACTCTTCGACCTCAACTGTCAAACCTGCCGGTCTAGAATAGCCACCGGCTCCTCCTCGTAGGATATATCATTGTCCAAATGGACAGTATTGAAGTCTAACACATGTGTGGGATCACCGTGGTATCTCCTAAGCATAGATACATGAAAAACTAGATGCACGGCTGATAAGCTAGGCGGCAGAGCTAGTCTGTAAGCCACCCCTCCCACTCGGTCTAAAATCTCAAATGGGCCAATATACCTAGGGCTGAGCTTACCCTTCTTCCCGAACCTCATCACGCCCTTCATAGGCGACACTCGGAGCAATACTTGCTCACCGACCATGAAATCTACATCTCGAACCTTACGATCCGCATAAGTCTTCTGTCTGGACTGAGCTGCACGTAATCTCTCCTAGATAGTCTTGACCTTATCCAAGGCCTCCTGAATTAAATCTGTACCCAACAACCGAGCCTCCCCCGGCTCAAACCATCCGAGTGGAGATCGACACCACCTACCATACAACGCCTCATACGGGGCCATCTGGATACTGGACTGGTAGCTGTTGTTGTAGGCGAACTCTGCTAATGGTAGAAGCCGGTCCCATGAGTCTGCAAAATCAATGACACAGGCTCGGAGCATGTCCTCTAGGATCTGAATAGTCCTCTCGGACTGACCGTCTGTCTGAGGATGAAAAGTTGTACTCAGCTGAACCTGAGTGCCTAACTCCTGCTGGACCGCTCTACAGAACCGCGAGGTAAACTGTATACCTCGATTAGAGATAATAGACACCGGCACCCCATGAAGTCGAACAATCTCTCTGATGTAAATCTCTGCTAACCTCTTCGATGAGTAGGAGACAGATACTGGAATGAAGTGTGCTAACTTGGTCAGCCTATCAACAATGACCCAAATTGCATCAAATTTCCTCCGAGTCAAAGGAAGTCCCGTAACGAAGTCCATAGTGATCAGCTCCCATTTCCACTCGGGAATCTCAATCCTCTGGAATACACCACCAGGCCTCTGGTGCTCATATTTCACCTGCTGACAATTTAGACACCGAGCGACATACACAACGATATCTTTCTTCATTATGCGCCACCAATAGTGCTGCCGTAAGTCCTGGTACATCTTCGCGGCGCCCGGGTGAATAGAATACCGCGAACTGTGGGCCTCCACTAAGATCAACTCTCGAATCCCTTCGACACTGGGCACACAAACTCGGCCCTGCAATCTCAATACCCCATCATCATCTAGATTTACCTTCGTGGCACCTCCCCGATGTACTGTATCTCTCAAATCACGCAAATGAGGATCATCAAATTGCCTCTCACGTATACGCTCTAATAGAGAAGAACGAGCGACCGTGCAGGCTAACACCTTGCTAGGCTCAGAAATGTCTAATCTCACGAACCGGTTGGCTAAGGCCTGGACATCTAGAGCTAATGGTCTCTGACTGACCGGAATGTATGCAAGACTACCCATGCTGGCAGACTTTCTACTCAATGCATCAGCCACCACATTGGCCTTACCTGGGTGGTATAGAATAGTAACATCATAGTCTTTCAGCAACTTTAACCATCTCCGCTGTCGTAGATTCAACTCATTTTGCTTGAACAAGTACTGTAGGCTCTTGTGATCAGTGTACACCTCACACGTCACACCATATAGGTAATGCCTCCGTATCTTTAAGGCATGAACCACTGCTGCTAACTCAAGATCATGGATTGGATAATTCTTCTCATGTATTTTTAACTGCCTCGAAGCATAAGCGATAACCTTACCATCCTGCATCAATACCGCTCCAAGCCCTATACGAGATGTGTCACAATAAATTGTATAAGGCCCTGCACCCGTAGGTAGTATCAACACTGGTGCGGTAGTCAAGGCTTTCTTGAGCTTCTGAAAACTCGCCTCACACTCCTCTGACCACTAGAACTGGGCACCCTTATGGGTCAACCTGGTCATCGGGGCTGCAACAGAAGAAAACCCCTCTACATATCGACGGTAGTAACCTGCCAATCCCAAGAAACTCCGGATCTCAGTCACTGAAGCTGGTCGAGGCCAATTCTGGATCGCCTCAATCTTCTTTGGTTCCACTTGAATACCTTCCACTGATACAATGTGACCCAAAAATGCTACCGAACTCAACCAGAACTCACATTTCAAAAATTTGGCATATAGCTGATTATCCTTTCAGAGTCTGAAGAACCACTCTGAGGTGCTGCTCGTGCTCTTCCTAGCTGCGGGAGTATACCAGGATGTCATCTATAAAGACTATCACGAACAGATCTAAGTAAGGCCTGAACACCCGTTTCATCAACTCCATGAATGCTGCTGGGGCATTGGTCAACCCGAAGGACATGACCAAGAACTCATAATGTCCATACCTAGTGCGAAAAGTTGTCTTAGGAATGTCAGCCGCCCTGATCTTCAGCTGATGGTAGCCTAACCTCAAGTCTATCTTTGAGAACACCCTCGCTCCCTGGAGCTGGTCAAACAAATCATCAATCCTCGGCAGTGGATACTTATTCTTTATTGTCACTTTGTTCAATTGCCGGTAATCAATACACATTCGCATCGAGCCATCTTTCTTCTTCACAAAGAGTACAGGTGATCCCCAGGGGAAACACTGGGCCTGATAAAGCCCTTCTCAAGAAGGTCTTGCAACTGATCTTTCAACTCTTTTAACTCCGGCGGGGCCATACGATAGGGTGGAATAGAGATGGACTGAGTGCCCGATGCCAAATCAATGCAGAAATCAATATCCCTGTCGGGTGGCATGCCCGGTAGGTCTGAAGGGAAAACCTCAGGAAACTCTTGTACAATAGGGACTGACTCAATGGAAGGAACCTCTGCGTTGGAATCACGAACATAAGCCGGATAAGCTAGACACCCCTTCTCGACCATGCGTCGAGCCTAAACATAGGAAATAACAGTGCGAACGGAGTGGCTTGAGGTACCATTCCACTCTAGTCGGGGTGATTCTGGCAAGGCCAATGTCACGGTCTTAGCATGACAATCTAGAATAGCATGGTATGGGGACAACCAGTCCATCCCCAATATGACATCAAAATCCACCATGTCCAAATACAACAGATCAACACGGGTCTCAAGACCCCCAAAGATAACTACGCACGAGCGATGTACCCGGTCGACCACAATAGAGTCGCCCACTGGTGTAGACATATAAACTGGAATATCCAGAGCACAACTAGGTATGGCGAAATACGGTGCAAAGTAGGTAGACACATATGAATATGTAGACCCAGGGTCAAATAATACGGAAGCACCTCTGCCACAAACGATAATGATACCTGTGATCACAGCATCTGATGCCTCCGCCTCTGGCCTGGCTGGCAAGGCATAGAATCGGGGATCAGCACCTCCCCTCTGAGCTACATCCCTAGGACGGTCATCAACTGGTTGACCTTCGCCTCTGGCTGGACGGTCTCCACCTCTACGGTCTCGACCTCCACCTCTATGATCTCTACCCCAGCCTTTGACTGGCTGGGCAGGCTGAGGGTCAGCTGGGGCCTGAATCATGGGACGAGGGCCCCGCTGCTGAGTGTTGCTCGTCGCTCGAGGGCAGAATCCGACAAGATGACCTGGGTCGCCACAACCGTAGCAACTCTTTGGCTGATGGGGCCGCTGGCCCTGACGACCTGAATGGCCTCCACGAACACTCTAAAGAGGCTGGTCACTAATAGGAGACTGATCTGAATACTGCTCATGAAACCCACGATCGCCTGGTCCACCCTGTGAAGCCTGAATGGCGGAATGGAAAGGCTTGGAAGACTGGCCCCTATCAAAAGATTCCCTGCCACCAGAAGAAGAACCACTAAACCTGCCTGAATGACGAGCCCTCTTGTTTGAAGAATAACCACCTCCCCGAGCAAGAGCCATCTCAACTCTACGTGCTGCATTAGCTGCCTCCTGAAATGATATATCACTCCCCACTCCCATAGCCATCTGAAGTCTAATTGGCTGATTAAGCCCATCTATGAACCTGCGGACCCTTTCCCGCTCTGTGGGAAGGATCACTACTGCATGACGTGCCAAATCAACAAATCTCGTCTCATGCTGAGTGATATTCATAGTGCCCTGCTGGAGGCGCTCAAACTGCCTCCGAAGTGCATCCCGCTGAGTAACAGGGAAAAACTTCTCCAGAAATAACTCTGCAAACTGATCCCATGATAAAGTCGGGGACCCTGCTGGTCGAGTCAAACAATAATCTCTCCACCAAGTCGTGGCGGATCCTGAAAGCCTGAATGTACAGAAGTCCACTCCATTGGACTCCACTATCCCCATAGTCTTGAGGATCTCATGGCAACTAAATAAGAAATCCTGAGGATCTTCCGATGTGGCACCGCTGAAGGTAGTGGTAAACAGTTTGGAGAACCGATCAAGTCTCCATAAAGAATCAGAAGTCATGGCCGATCCATCTCCGGCCTGAGCTGTGGTACCTGACTGAGTGGCCACAGCTGGCTGAACTACTGGTGCCTGAGGCTGAGGAGCTAGTGGCTCCGGAGTACGATCAACAAGAGTCTGGGCCCCTCCTTCAGCCTGAGAAGTGGCTGGTACAACTGGTAATAAACCTGCTCTGGCAACGCTGTCCATAAAACCTGCTATCCGGACCAAAGCCTCCCAAAGATCCGGGGTAAATAAGGCCTCTCCTCGGACTTGAGCTGGGCCCACTGGAGCTGCTGGGACTGGAACCTCCTCGCCGGTCTCAATATGAGGCTCCACCTCTGGAATGGCTGTCGAGGCCTGAGCTCTACCCCTACCACGACCTCGGATATGGCCTCGACCCCTGCCCCTCACGGGAGCTGCCTGGGGCTCAGGCTGCTGGTCAGCGGACGAAGAAGCGCGTGTCCTCACCATATGCGAAAGGACAGAGTAGAAGTTCAATTAGTATTTGAGGAACAAATCGCACGACAAGAAGGAACAAATGAGAGAATCTTTCCTAACTCAATAGACTCTGGAGGACAAGTACAGACGTCTCCGTACCTACCTCTCAAACTCTACTAAGCTTGTTCACGAGTGGTGAGACCTATGTAACCTAGAGCTCTGATACCAACTTGTCGCGACTCGAATTTTCCCCCAACATCGGGATCGTGATGGCGCCTACTCGTGGTAGCTAGGCAAGCCTCTTTATTCACACTATCCTGTTTTTAATAATATTTCATATTCAATTTAACAATCAAACCATAACATTAATTAAACAAGTGCGAAAGACTTTATAAAGATAGTAATAAGCAGTTTTTAAAGCAAAATAGTAGTGAAATCCTCTACCCAAGACATGGAGTCACCAACTCACGAACTACTACATGAATACTACACATAAAGGTCTGAAAGAAATATAACATAATATGTTTGTCTCGGAACAAGGAGACTACAGCTAATGACATAAATAAAAAGAAGAGACGCCGGGCCTGCGGACGCCTGCAAGCTACCTCGGTCTCAAGTATGATCAACTCCCACGCAAAAGATCTACTGCTGCTGCTCCTGATCGAAACCTGGACTTGTGCAAAAATGCACAGAAGTGCAGTATCAGCACAACCGACCCCATGTGCTGGTAAGTGCTTGGCCTATCCTGGCGAAGTAGTGACAAGCCTAGGACCAGACACCCACATAAACCTGTGCAGTTCTATATATATGTATACCACAAGATAACGAGAAATAACCAAGTAATAACGCAATAAGGAATATCACAGAATAACTCAACAGTTAACAATAGTCCTTAAATCAACAAGGCAAAACAAGTATAATGAGAAACAAGAAATGTCAAGTCAATGAAATAGCAAATAAAGTGCATGGCATCACCCTTCGTGCTTTTACTCTCACCCTCACTAAATAAGCAAATAAAGTGCACGGCATCACCCTTCGTGCTTTTACTCTCATCCTCACATCCATGGTACGGCATGATCCTTCATACATGGTTCAATAACAGGGCACGGCATGATCCCTCGTGCATAATCAATAACATGGCACGACATTAACCTTCGTGCATAAACAATAAATCAGGCACGGCATTAACCTTCGTGCATGAACAATAAATCAAGGCACGGCATCAACCTTCGTGCATGAACAATAAATCAAGGCACGACATCACCCTTCGTGCATTATCACTCTTCCTCACCCAAATAACAGTCACAGTTAAGGGCAGAGAATGAAAACAACAAATCATGAACCGTCCCGGCAAGGGACACAATAATCATCACAACAAAGTCCCGGCAAGGGCAATCAATATCTCACTTCACAACAAGTCCCGGCAAGGAGAACAATAACAATTCCACAACCCGGCAAGGGTTCAACAATTTAAATGTCTCACAACAAGTATTAAACAATGACTCACGGTCATGCAAGACGCCAGTGTATGGATGCTCATCACCACAGCCCATACACCGCACTTGATCACATAGCACATAGCACATAATCCTATTCCCTCAAGCTAGGATAGAACAAACACTTACCTCTAGCCTTGAAGTCCAATTTATGCTTCAATTATAGCTCCTTCCCCGAATTTCCGCTTTTAACTAGCTCGAATCTAATCATAATTGATTCCATTATATTAATAATCACTAATTAACTTGGCTTGAATGCTTAATGATGGTTTTCTCAAAGTTTATCCCAAAATTTCCCAAAACGCCCCTGGCCCCACGTGGTCGGAACTTGGGGTACGGACCAAAATCTGGTTACCCATCCCCCCACGAGTTCAATTATATGATTTGTTTCAAGATCGGACCTCAATTCGAGGTCCAATTGCCCAATTCATGAAAAACCTAGGTTCTACCCAAAAACATGGATTTCTACCATGAAAACCTTTTATTCTTATTGAAAAACATGATTAATGTTGTTAGTAATTGAGAGAATTAAGTAAAAAGTGACTTACAATTGATTTAGAGTGAATTTGGCCTTGAGAGCTCATGTGTGGTGTGAGGGTTTTTGAAAAAGTGAAGAATGAACTGAAAGTTTCATTTAAGTATGGAATTACACAGCTGCGGATATCGCAATTGCGAACATTTGTTCGCAATTGCGAACGCTACAGGTCTGGGGCCTGCTGTCCTCGCATTTGTGAGAGAAAGTTCGCATTTGCGAACTCTAGCCCAGGTCTGCTAGTCTCGCATTTGCGAGATTTCCTTCGCATTTGCGAAGGTGAAGCCTACTTGCCCAAGGTCGCATTTGCGACCCTTTGTTCGCATTTGCGAACACTGGCCATCTGAGGCCTTTTCGCATTTGCGACACTTTGTTCGCATTTGCGAACTTGGCTTGTTTCTGGCAGACATAGAATTTGCGATCATGGGTTCGCATTTGCGAACCCAACCTTGACCTGTCTTCTTCGCATTTGCGAGGATTTGTTCGCAAATGCGAAGCCAACAGTTGGGTGAAAAACCAGCAGTGCAAAAATTCAGAAATTGATCCGACAGCCTATCAAATATTTACCCGAGCCCCCCGGCTCCCAACCAAACATGTACATAACATCAAAAACACATTACGAACTTGTTCGTGCGATCACATCGCCAATATAACATCGTTTTCAACAAATCAAGCCTCAAGTTCATGATTTTCATACTTTTGGTTTTTCAAACTTTTCAAACTTGGAACTCAAGGTCCAAAACATATCAAACGACATTCGAATGTCACCAAACTTTGTAAAAGCACATATATAATATTTAAGGCTTGTACCGGGCGTCGGAACCAAAATACGAGCCCGATACCATGGTCATTTAATTCATTTTCCTTTAATAATTACAGCAAAAACAATTTCACAAAAAAATTCATAACTTGGGTTCTAGGCCTTAGATTTCGACTCCGGACGCATGTCCAAGTCCCATATTTTCCTACGGACCTTCCGGGACCGTCTAATCTCGGGTCCGGGTCCGGGTCCGTTTACCAAAAATGTTGACTGAAGTCAACTATATCAATATTAATATCATTTTCTCCAAACTTTTCATAGAATTCATATTTTCTATCACAAAATCTTTCCGGCTACATGCCCGGATCGCGCACGTAAATCGAGGCAACATAGAATGAGGTTTTCAAGGCCTCGGAAGTGTAGAACAAATGAGGAAAACGAGTGATGACCCCATTAGGTCGTCACAGGCCGTCACACTTAGGTTCACTCTATGTTCTGCTAACATGTCAGTTTGTATGTCCTTTGGTGTGTAAACAGTCTTTGGATTACAATACTTTGGAATGACCATGCTACCAACTACAGCTGCAATATGTTTGCGTTGTATGAATGTATCGTCCATTAAGGAGCATGTGTGTTGTCGGTTGAAACTCCTTATTGTGAAAATTGCGGAATCATTAACTAACGTTGTCTTGAAGTGCCATTTACAGTTTTCACCAATGCATACAAGCCAATAGCTACAAAAAAAAATACAATGTTTAATACAGATTATAATGTAGGTGCAACTAAAGGACTGTTTTAACATAAACTATAATTTAACTACAATGTAACTATAATTTATCTATAAATTTAAAAAAATACATAACTTGAGTAAAACAATATTTTAATGATATTTTCTCCATACCTTCTATGAATAGATCTTTTAACTCTGAACTGGAACTTGTGCATCACAAAAAAGTGCTTCATTGCAGCAGCTACATTTTGCCTGTCCTGATACACTTGTCCCTCTTCAATATCAGTTTGCGTAGATTCTTTTATTATTTAACATTGATATTCCTCTATAGCTGGAGAGGATGGCATATCAAGTAAGTTTAGAGATCCAGATGAACCTGCATCAAAATGAAGATAAACAGTGTCATTATAATTTTGTGGAAAATTTGTAGATTTTTTGTAGTTATAGTGAAAATTTTATAGTCATCCATTTTAGGATGTTAGACATTGTTGCTAAATTGTACTATAACTGTTGTAATTTGTAGAAATTTGTGAAAACAATACTGCTTCGTATATAATTAAACTGATTTGTATTTTATTTGACTAGATTTTGTTCTAAACATAGATTGTAGTTTTATTTGAAGACAATATTTCGAAACGAAAAATTTCAAAACATAGATTATAGTTTATTTTATCATATAAATGTAGTTTAATTGTAGATAAATGTAGAATTTTGTAAATAATATCGTAAAACCATAATTCTATGCAATTTCGAACTATACAAACCTGCACTTGTGTTATCGTTGGTGATTGCCAATTCCATATTAAAATCTCGTACACTTATACATAACAGATATGAACCTAAGTTTTTATTCTCCTTTTTGGTCTCCATGTACACACGAACCCCCATATTATTCCTAATATCCATTAGGGGGACAATTGTCGTTCACGGTGTATTTGATTTCTATAAAAAAATTGAAGTATCAATCGATAGTTATTCTGCAATTGTAGAAATCAGAATATTGTAGCTTAAATTCTCATATACCACAATGGAATTAACTTCAAAAATTTCTAAATCTGCCATAGTTATCCCAATTCTCATTCAATTGTAGCATAATTGTGATTTAGGACATGATTGCTTGTTGTTGTTGATATTTTTTTGGATTTCTAGATTGAGAGAAAAAAAGATGAAGAACAGATATATGATTGATGATAGGTTATAATTACGTATTTTAGTAGATTATTACACTCAAGTTTACTGCACATTAGTTGAGTTTGCGCTTTAATCGCTAGTATTTTGCACTAACGGTGTATTTTATGCCTTGTAGGAGTGATTTCGAACTATATAGATGTTATGGAATGAATTCAAGTGATTTAGAGATTTGAAATCCGAGTAAAAGTCCATGGAATTAAGTCGGGATCGTATTCGGGGATCAATAAAGGATAAATTAATAAAACGAAGACTCGAGTAGGCATATTACACATTGTCTAGTAAAATGCACATAACCTTTTGCTCAAAATTCTATTTGGGCTCCACAATATATGGTTAGAAAGATAACTTAAAGGACTACAACTTTCATGTTTTACGTTTTCCAAATTTAAAACGGAACAGGGCGAAAAATTGTGGTTACGGTAGGATCACGGCAGAACACTGCTGCAGATTCTGAAGGCCACTTTGGCCGCGGTCCTGGCATAACTACGGTAGGACCGTGAAGGAACGCGTAAATTTCAGGGACCAAAGTATAAAATATGGGATTTTAAGCCCTAAACCTTATATTAAACGAAGGAGGCCGGACAAGAAGAGGGAAGAGGATAGATTTGAGACATGGATTCGACCTAAGGAGGCAAGAACACATTGGGAGCAAGGCGAAGAATTCTTCCACGAGTTTTTTCTTCCTCTTCCTATTTTTCATTGTTGGTTATTGTGACGACCCAAAGGGTCATCACTTATTTTCTTAATCATTTCGAGCTTCTGAGGTCTTGAAAACCTCATTTATAGCTGCCTCGATTTGCGTACGCAGTCCAGACGCGAAGCTAGAATATTTTTATGTTGAAATATATGAAATATGTTGAAAATTTGAAGAATTTTGATATTAATATTGATATGGTTGACTTTGGTCAACTTTTTTGGTAAACAGACCCGGACCTGTGATTTGACGGTCTTAGAAAATCCGTAGAAAAATATGGAAGTTGAGCGTATGCCCGGAATTGAAATCCGAGATCTAGAACTCCGGTAAAAGAATTTTTCTGTTAAATTGTTTTTTGAAAATATTTAAGGAAAATGAAACTGAAATTTGATTAAAAAGTAATGGTATCGGGCTCGTATTTTGGTTCCGACACCCGGTACAAGTCATATATATTGGTTAAGCGCTTCCTGTAAAGTTTGGTTGAAAACGGACGTCGTTTGACGTGTTTCGGCCTTAAATTGGAAATTTTGGAAGTTATGAAATTTTGAAAGAATTCTTGAGTTTTAAGGCACAATTCATTTATTTTGATGTTATTTTGGCGATTTGATCGCGCGAGCAAGTTCGTATGATGTTTTAGTGTCAGTGTACATGATTGGTTTGAATCCCCGAGGGCTCAGGTGAGTTTCGGATAGGCATCGGGATGATTTTGGACTTAAGAAAATTGCAGAAAATCTACAGCAGTCAATCCGTCATCGCGTTCGCGTCCTGTTGGTCGCGTTCGCGATGGCCAACTTCATTCCTTTATCGCGTTCGCGTCTAGGTGGTCGCGTTCGCGATGACCAAATTGATTCCTTCATCGGGATCGCAGATAGCTCCTCGCGATCGCGTAGTATAAAAATTGAAGCCAGCCCTTTTCTCTACGCGTTCGCGTGGCTATGCCTGCGTTTGCGTAGGCCAAATTTGGAGCCCCAGAATTTTCCCTTCACGTTCGTGACTCGCCCCACGCGAACGCGATGCCTGCCATTTTTCCTTCATCGTGAATGCGACCGGGGTGTCGCAAACGCGATGAACAAATTGATGCCCAGTGATTTTAAGTCTGAAAACAGAACAGAAACGGGATAAAAATCCCATTTCTCAAATACTCTCTTCTCCACAGCTCCTTGGGCGATTTTTGAGCAATTCTTCATCAAACTTCTTGGGTAAGTGATTCTTGACTCGTTTTCTTCATTTTTCATCAATATTATTTGAATTTCTAAGCCTAAATAGGTGTAAATGGGTAGAAAAACTAGAGAATTGAGTATTTGCACAGGCAATTTGAGCGTCTTCATCAGGGTTCTATGTCTGTCACACAGTACGAGACTAGGTTCGTGGACCTGGCTCGTCATGCTATTATCATACTTCCCACAGATCGGGAGAGGGTAAGGAGGTTTATTGATGGCTTGAATCGGCCAATTCAGCTACAGATGGCTATGGGGGCAGGAACTGAAATCACTTTTCAGGAGGCGGCTAATGCAGCCCGCCGGATCGAGATGGCTCTGTCACAGGGAGCGAGACATGGATCAGATAAGAGATCTCGTAATTCGGGTAGATTCAGTGGTACCTCGTCGGGAGGTAGAGATTCTCATGATAGAGGCCATCCTCCTAGGCCTTATCAGTCAGCTCTTCAGATTTCTCACGATTCTTTTGGTGGTCGTAATTCTCATCCACGCTATTCTGATCAGCGGCCTGTCAGTGCACTACCACTTCGCTATTCTCAACAGCCGAGGGCTTGTTTTACTTGCGTGATCTTAGGCACATTGCAAAGTATTGCCCTCGAGCTTCTGACAGATCTCAGCAGCAGGGTTCTCGTGCTATGGTTCAGGCCCCAGTTCCCCCACAGCCTGCCCATCCAGTTAGAGGTGGGGGTAGAGGACATAGAGGTTGAGGCAGAGGTCATAGAGGTGGAGCTCAGACCGATAGAGGTAGGGACCAGCCAGCAGCTGATCATCCTAGAGATACTGCTCAGGGTGGTGGGGCACAGCCCCGATGTTATGCACTTCCTGCCAGACCAGAGGCTGAGTCCTCATATGCCATCATTACAGGTATTATTTTGGTTTGTGATAGAAAGGCATCATCATTATTTGACACTGGGTCTACTTATTCGTACGTGTCCTCCTATTTTGCACAGTACTTGTTTCAGCCTAGTGAACCACTAGGTGTTCCTGTTCATGTGTCTACTCCAGTAGGCGATTCTATTGTGGTTGATGGACTTCATCGGTCATGTATTATTGTGATTGAGGGTCTTAAGACCCGTACTGATTTATTGCTCCTAAATATGACTTCGATATTATATTAGGCATGGACTGGCTATCTCCATATCATGCTATTTTAGATTGCCATGCCAAGACTGTGACTTTAGCTTTGCCGAATTTGCCTCGTATAGAGTGGAAAGGAATTTCAGGTCATACTAGTAGCAATGTTATTTCTTATGTTAAGGCTCAGCGTATGGTTGGAAAGGGATGTTTGGCTTATTTAGCCTATGTCCGTGATTCCAGTGCCGAGGTTCCTTCTATTGACTATGTGCCTGTGGTTCGCAAATTTCCTGAATTATTTCCTTCAGACTTGCAAGGTATGCCGCCTGACAGGGACATTGATTTTTGCATTGACTTGGCTCCAAGCACTCATCCTATTTTTATTCTCCCATATCGTATGGCTCCGCCAGAGTTAAAAGAATTGAAGGAGCAGTTGCAGGATTTACTTGAAAAGGGTTTCATTAGACCTAGTATTTTGCCGTGGGGTGCACCAATATTATTTGTAAAGAAGAAAGATGGTTCGATGAGAATGTGCATTGACTATCGGCATTTGAACAAGGTGACTTTCAAAAATAAATATCCACTCCCGCGAATTGATGATTTATTTGATCAGCTTCAGGGTGCCAAGGTGTTTTCGAAGATAGATTTGAGATCTGGCTATCATCAGCTGAAGATTAGGGCACCTGATGTCCCTAAGACAACATTCCGCACTAGATACGGACATTATGAATTTTTGGTCATGTCTTTTGGGTTGACAAATGCTCCAGCAACTTTTATGGAATTGATGAATCGGGTGTTCCGACCTTATTTAGACTTGTTTGTAATAGACTTCATTGATGACATATTAATATATTTCCGCGGTCAGGAGGAGGATGCGCATCATCTCAGAGTGACTTTGCAGACTCTAAAAAATAGCCAACTATATGCAAAATTTTCAAAGTGTGAATTTTGGCTAAGTTCAATTGCATTCCTAGGTCATATTATGACGGCAGCAGGTATTCAGGTTGATCCAAAGAAGATTGAGGCAGTCAAGAGCTGGCCTAGACCGACATCAGCCACAGAGATTCGAGTTTCTTGGGATTAGCAGGTTATTATTGACGGTTTATAGAGGGGTTTTCGTCTATTGCAACCCCAATGACCAGATTGACACAGAAAGGTGTCCAGTTCGAATGGTCAGATGAATGTGAGGTAAGCTTCCAGAAGCTAAAGACAGCCTTGATCACAGCACCGGTATTTGGTTTTACCTACAGGTACGGGGCCTTATACTATTTATTGTGATGCTTCCCGTATTGGGCTTGGTGCAGTGTTAATGCAGGATGGCAAGGTTATTGCTTATGCTTTGAGGCAGTTGAAGATTCATGAGAAGAACTATCCAGTTCATGATCTAGAGTTGGCGGCGATTATTCATGCATTGAAGATATGGAGACATTATTTGTATGGTGTGGCATGTGAAGTATACACCGATCATAAGAGTCTTCAATATTTGTTTAAACAGAAAGAGTTGAATTTGAGGCAGAGAAGGTGGCTAGAATTGCTGAAAGATTATGATGTCACCATTTTGTATCATCTGGGAAAAACAAACGTAGTGGCCGACGCTTTGAGTAGGAAGTCATCCAGTATGGGCAGTCTTGCTTATATTCAAGTCAATCAGAGGTCGCTTGCTTTGGATGTTAAGTCCTTAGCCAACCGATTTGTGATGTTGGATATTTCTGAGCCTAGTCGAGTAGTAGCTTGCACGATCGCTCGCTCTTCATTATTAGAGCGTATCCTCGATCAACAATATAATGATTCTTATTTATGTGACCTTAGAGACACGGTTCAGCGAGGAAGTGCTAAACAGGTCACCTTAGATGCTGATGGGATTCTGAAGATGCAAGGGCATATTTGTGTGCCAAATGTTAATGGGATTAGAGAATTAATTTTAGAAGAAGCTCACAGTTCGCAGTATTCTATTCATTAGGTGCAGCAAAGATGTATCAAGATTTGCGGCAACATTATTGGTGGCGCAGAATTAAAAAGGATGTCGTGGCATATGTGTCACGGTGCCATAATTGTCAGCATGTTAAATATGAACATCAGAGACCTGGCGGTTTATTTCAGAGAATTGAACTTCCTGAATGGAAGTGGGAACGAATCACTATGGACTTCATTTTTGGACTTCCGATGACTCGGAAGAAGTTTGATGCTGTTTGGGTGATTGTTGATAGGCTGACCAAGTCATCTCATTTTATTCCGATTGCCACTACCTATTCATCCGAGAGATTAGCTGGGATTTATATCAGGGAGATCATTCGCCTTCATGGTGTGCCTATCTCTATTATTTCATATCAAGGTGCACAGTTTACCTCACATTTTTGGAAGGTGGTTTAACGAGAGTTGGGCACGCAAGTTCAGCTAAGTACGGCCTTTCTCCCCCAGATGGATGGTCAGTCCGAGAGAACTATTCAGATACTGGAAGATATGCTTCAGGCGTGTGTTATTGACTTTGGAGGTTCGTGGGATCAATTCCTGCCGTTGGCAGAGTTTGCTTATAATAATAGTTATCAATCGAGCATCCGGATGGCTCCTTATGAAGCATTGTATGGTAGGCGGTGTCGTTCTCCGGTTGGATGGTTTGAACCGGGAGAAGCTCGGTTATTGGGTACGGATTTAGTTCAGGAGGCCTTAGATAAGGTCAAGATTATTCAAGATAGGCTTCGCACGGCTCAATCCAGGAAAAAGAGCTATGCAGATCGCAAGGTTCGAGATATAGCTTTCATGGTTGGGGAGCGAGTATTGCTCCGAGTGTCGCTATGAAGGGCGTGATGAGATTTGGAAAGAAGGGCAAACTTAGCCCTAGGTTTATTGGAACATTCGAGATTCTTGATCGTGTGGGAGAGGTGGCATATAAGCTTGCCTTGCCACCTAGCTTATCAGCTGTACATCCAGTGTTTCATGTGTCCATGATCCAAAAATATCACGGCGATCCATCGCACGTGTTAGAATTCAGCACTTTCCAATTGGACAAGGATCTATCATATGGGGAAGAGCCGGTAGCTATTCTAGATCGGCAGGTTCGACAGTTGAGGTCGAAGAGTTATCCTTCTGTGCGAGTTTAGTGGAGGGGTCAGCCTCCTGATGCATCGACCTGGGAGTCCGAGTCTGACATGCAGAGTCGATATCCTCATCTATTTCCTGACTCAGGTACTTCTTTCTTTTGTCCGTTCGAGGACGAATGGTTGTTTTAGAGGTGGAAAATGTGACGACCCAAAGGGTCATCACTTGTTTTCTTAATCATTTCGAGCTTTTGAGGTCTTAAAAACCTTATTTATAGTTGCCTCGATTTGCGTGCGCAGTCCGGGCGTGAAGCTGGAAAATTTTTATGTTGAAATATATGGAAAATTTGAAGAATTTTGATATTAATATTGATATGGTTGACTTTGGTCAACATTTTTGGTAAACGGACCCGGACCCATAATTTGACGGTCTTAGAAAATCCGTAGAAAAATATGGAACTTTGGCGTATGCCCGGAATTGAAATCCGAGGTCTAGAACCCCCGGTAAAAGAATTTTTCTGTTAAATTATTTTTTGAAAATGTTTAAGGAAAATGAAATTGAAATTTGATTAAAAAGTAGTGGCATCGGGCTCGTATTTTGGTTCCGATGCCCGGTACAAGTCATATATAATGGTTAAGCGCTTCCTGTAAAGTTTGGTTGAAAACGGACGTCGTTTGACGTGTTTCGGCCTTAAGTTGGAAATTTTGGAAGTTATGAAATTTTGAAAGAATTCTTGAGTTTTAAGGCTCAATTCATTGACTTTGAAGTTATTTTGGCGATTTGATCGCGCGAGCAAGTTCGTATGATATTTTTGAGTCAGTGTACATGATTGGTTTGAATCCCCCTGGGCTCAGGTGAATTTCTGATAGGCATCGGGATAATTTTGAACTTAAGAAAATTGCAGAAAATCTGCAGCAGTCAATCTTTCATCGCGTTCGCGTCCTATTGGTCGCGTTCACGATGGCCAACTTCATTCCTTCATCGCGTTCGCGTCCAAGTGGTCGCGTTCGCGATGGCCAAATTGATTCCTTCATCGCGATCACGGACAACTCCTCGCGATCGCGTAGTATAAAAATTGAAGCCAGCCCTTTTCTCTACGCGTTCGTGTGGCTATGCCCGCGTTCGCGTAGGCTAAATTTGGAGCCCCGAAATTTTCCCTTCGCGATCGCGACTCACCCCACGCGAACGCGATGCCCATCATTTTTCCTTCATCGCGAACGCGACCGGGGTGTCACGAACCCGATGAACAAATTGATGCCCAGTGATTTTAAGTCTGAAAACAGAACAGAAACGAGATAAAAATCCCATTCTCAAATACTCTCTTCTCCACAACTCCTTGGGCGATTTTTTAGCAATTCTTCATCAAACTTCTTGGGTAAGTGATTCTTGACTCGTTTTCTTCATTTTCCATCAATATTATTTGAATTCCTAAGCCTAAATAGGTGTAAATGGGTAGAAAAACTAGAGAATTTAGTATAGTAAGGGTTTTCAAAGAATTTGCGATCTAGACCTCATTTTGGGGTCGAACTTAAGAACAAATTGTATAATTGAACTTGTGGATGATTGGGTGAATTTATTTTGGTTCGAAACTCGAGTTTCGATTATATGGGCCCGGGGTCGATTTTTACAATTCCGGGCAGAATGTTGTAAAAATTATATTTAGCTATATGAACTAGTTTGTTAAGTAGAATTGATGATATTAAATCAATTGTGTATAGATACGGTTGGATTGGAGCCAAATTTGAAAGGGAAAGGCATTTCCACGGATTGAATTGTTCGTAAACATTCGAGGCAAGTGTTTGTTCTATCCTAGCTTGATGGAATAAGAACAGAGTTATGTATGAATTGTTGATTAAGAGTTATTGGTATTATACCGGTAACAGAGATAAATTGTAGGTTCATTATCATTTATTGGCTCTATGCCGGTAAAATTACATATAAATTGTCGATTCAGAGTTATTGGTTCTACACCGGTAATAGTGATAAATTGTAAGTTTATTATCATTTATTGGCTTTATGACGGTAAAATCACATATAAATTATTGATTAAGAGTTATTGGTTTTACACCGGTAATACAAACATTGTTGAAGTGAAGATTATTGGTATAATATCGGTAATACATTTTGTACATCCACTGTTGATAAGAGATTATTGGCTTAATGCCGGTAAAATACATTATTAAAGAAATGGGATCATGTGGCGCGCCAATCACTTATATATTAAAGAATTGGGATCGTGTGGAACGCCGACCACTTTCATATTGAAAAGTTGGGATCGTGTGGCGCGCCGACCACTTATATGATAATAGATGGGATCGTGTGGCACGCCGACCACAAAGTGATTTGAATATTCGAATTGGCCATAGTTACCGGTAGCCTATTGTTAAATTTGTGAGCGAGTGGTACGCCTACCACAAGATATGAAATGAAAAGGGAATTGATACATGAAAGTAAGTTTTGTTCCATTGATCAGATTACTCTGGATATTGTGAGTTATTGATTGTTATTTCAGAGCAGATTCTTTCTTTATAAACATTCGATAATGTTTTCTGCTGTTGTATATGTATATATATCTCAACTGTACAGGTTTATGTGGGTGACTGGCCTTAGTCTCGTCACTGCTTCACCGGGATAGGCCAGTCACTTACCAGCACATAGGGTCGGTTGTGCTGATACTATACTCTGCGCTCTTTTTGCGCAGATACAGGTTACGGACAGCAGCAGCAGCAGTAGCACGATTGTGGATATTTCAACTACGGAGACTACGAGGTAGCCTTGCAGGCGTCCGCATGACCCTTTATCTCTTCTATCTATGTATTTCATTCTGTTATCTCATGTATTCGAGATAAACAGCCTATATTTCTTTCAGACGATTATGTGTATTATTCTTAGAAGTTCGTGAGTATTGTGACACCAGTCTTGGGTAGTGTATCATGTTCGGGTTTTCTGTATCATATTTGATAAAATTGACTAAGTCTTCCACTAAGTTTAATTATTCCGCTGTAATTATATGATTTTATTTAAAGTCTTAAGAAGAGTTTGTAACTAATGAAAAATGTAAGTAACAGTTGGCTTGCCTAGCTTCCACTAGTAGGCGCCATCATGACTCCCGATGGTGGGAAATCCGGGTCGTGACAGTTATGACTTTTAGTATTGTAGTTTTACATACTATTATGAATAACTAATTCGTTGTCTAGAGTTTTGATAGAACATTTTGTAGGATAAATTCTTGTTATGCTTTTATATTTAATTGAGTTATAACTTTTCTCTATTTGTTCAACTACGTTTATATTCTAGTTGATTGAAGAGCTCTCAATTAGGTATGCCTATTTAGTATGCATAACTAGGGAGAGAGTGCATATTTAGGTAATTGTTGAACAACACCACTCCCAGAGTATATGAGGGACCAATAACCGAGGGTTTAAAGGTGGGATTAGGTATAATGAAGCTTTGGGTGCGATCTGAAGTGAGCTGTATTAAAAGCTAGCTAGCGTAGCTTGGATGAGTGTGTCTAGTAAATTATCGTAATTACTCGGGAGAGATTTACGGCAATAAGAGTGATCATGATCGGTAGAGAATAATACTTAGGCAAAATTATAGTAGACCTAACGGGAAGGATTCCGACAATTGGGGAATCATAACTCTATACCTCCTTAATCTTTTCTCTAACCCTCAGTATCATTAGTTGTTAATTTTCTATTATAATATGTTAGTTTATTAATTAAACACAAGGATCGTAATATCTATAAGTTAGGAATTGTTCAAGCTTGTCTTCTTGGCGATATTGAACAACTATAGCTAAACCTTGGTTTTGTGTGGGATTCGACTCCGGACTTGTAAATCGGATTATATTTGCAGCGACCGCTTAGTCCTTTTCATAAGGCATAGTCGAGCGAGATCAATGATCGACATTTTGATTTCTAAAAATGACAAAGAACAAAATATATCAATTTTGAGTTGTTGAATCTCGACGATTTGAATTCTACAATTTGAATTCAGTTTGTTGAAGTTGTTCATAGTTGATGTATGGGGCCGAATCGGACGTAAGATGAGGCGAGTATGTATATATGTACGGTCGACTGGGGTGCAATGCAGGTCGGGCACGCCTTCTTACGTGGCCGCTAACATTGGGAGACGTCCTCCTTCGTGTCCGAACGGCGAAAAGGATACGTCCCCATCCATAGTAGCGTGTCAACAAGCTAGTCCGAGTAGAAGTCCCCGACTCCCCCTCCCCTGTGTTTCCATTGTAATAGCAACAGCTTTAGGGCGACGTAATATGCCGGCGAGGGGGTCGTCCTTCTATATAGAGGAGGGTCCTCATCATTTGTAAGACAAGTATTATTGATCATTAATAACACAACTCTCTCTCTCTGTCATTTTTCTGTCTAATGTTATCTCTCTATTTCTTATGCGTTCAAGCACTTGATTAAGTTCCATCACTTTTCTTATAAGAAAAATATATACATGAATCAAAAGATCGGTCTTTAAGATATATTACCATTGATTCCGATTTACCCATCATCCATTTATTGATTGTCCCGGACCCGTGAAGCAGCCTATAGTCTTTTGGGTCAAACAGTTGAATCTATTCGTACTTTTTGAAACTGTTCGTATTTTTTTTTAATTTTTGAATTGTAATTTAAGAGAAAAATACGCAGATGAGAAATCTCCTTTCCGTTTTAAAAATTGAATTTAATGTAGAATCAATTAATGCAAAGATTCTTTCCTGATTTTTAGCGCACTTTTAAAGGAATATTCTGTCATTTTAATACCTAATAAACGAATGGGTATAGAAATCTATATTATATTAAAAGCACGAAGGCCCTTAGCGAAGTGTCGTTCGCCTTTTATACCCTTTAAAAATAAAGTTTGCACCGAACAAAATAGTCATTTTATTTTTCAAATATTTAGAGATTTTAAAACTAATCAAAATAATCCTTATTTGATCATTCCTTAATTAAACCATGTACAGTACATAAAATACAGGACTTAAAATCAATTAATATTATACCCTATATAACTTAATTATTTGTTCAAACTATATATCAAATTATAATTCCCGTGTATATACGTTTAATTTAAATTTCATTTAGAACAAAGACTATAAATAATCATTGTGTAACCTAAGAACATCTGGCAATAACTTTGAATAATAAAAATTGCCATAGACATATATAATGACACTAAATCGAGGATAATGTTATACAAGATTTTAAGGAAAATAATTGCACATCATTGAAAAGTCTACAAGACTTAAAACAAATATAATTTGAGACAGTAAAAATGAATATTAACACTAATTCATATAATTAATTAAATTACTAAAAAGGCAAATAAAATTTTAGTTATTAAAATCTTTTTTAATTGAACTAAATATGGTATACTAATATTTAGGACATTATAATTAATTAAAGAAAAAATTACCCTCTATGTCACTTGGGTCATCCTGCCCCACTGAAAATAGCCCATATTTTCGGCCTTTACATGGCATGGCCCATGTTGGCTAATTTGTGAAATTTAATTTTCAGCCGGTAGCCCACAGTTTAATTTTACCGTTTAATATTTTGAATTTTCATTTTTAATTTGCTCTCTTTCTTCTTCTCACTCGCGCTTTTCTAACTTTTTCTTCCTCTCGAGTTTCTGTGCATAATCGTTTCCATTGTTCTGTTTGAGGTTTAAATCGAGGTAATTTTCCCAAAACTTTAAATAATCGTTTAATATTTTGAATTTTCATGTTTCATTTGCTCTATTTCTTCCTTTCCCTCATGTTTTTGTCACTGTTTCTTCCTCTCGAGTTTCAGTGGGCATAACCGTTTCCATTGTTGTGTTTGAGGTTTCATTCGAGATAATTTTCACTTTTATTTGCTTTTCATTTCATTCTATTTTATACTTCGTTAAGCAGCCCACTTGTTTCACTATTTTTGTTTAGATCTTGATTTTTTTGTTACATTTTGATTTGCTTGTTTTCCTTCAATTTTCTTCACTTGTGTTTATGGCATTTTGGGTTAACTTTTGAGTTTTGTTGTTGTGTTAGTTTTGTGTTTGCTTTAATTTTTTTTTTTAAAAAAAAAACTTTGTTTGTTCTTTGTTTATTTGTAGAAAATGCCTGTGAAAAAGTCTGCATCTAGAGCGAAAATGAAGATTGCCGGAAAAGGTGTCCAGTTAGATTATGCGAAACAATTGAGGGATTTGCCCTCAAGCCATGATTTGGATGATTTTGAGTCTGATGATTGTCCTAAAGATGTGCAACCGGAGAGCAGTCGGATGACGCGTTCTCAAACGAGAAATACTCCTACTCCAATAAAATTGTCTAGTGACGTGCCTTCACCCTCTTGTTCTACAGAGAATAAGCATGTGCAGTCTCCTGAGGACGATGATTTTGAGTCCCCTCCTACTCTAAAAGTTTTGCATCGCATTACTCGTTCCCAAACGAGTAATAGTCCTACTCCTGTTAACTTCGTTAGAGTAAGGAGTAAGAAATGCGGCAGACCCACAAAATCAATGGATAAGCTTAAAGCTAAATTGTCTAATGAAGATGATGTAGTCCGTGATGTTAAACGGAAAAGGAGAAAGGTGAATGCTGATGGTGAAAGTTGCCTTGATTTAGAATCCAGATAACAAAGGGTTGCTATTAGACTGAAATTGAACAAGAGAAAAGCGAAGTTGAAGGTACTTCCTGTTTTGATTTTTATATTGTTATACATGCTTATACAGTTTTATACAAAGTTATACATTTGTGTATACATATTTATACAAGCAATGTTATACTTTTATATACAGTCTAAGAAAATATTTTAGTATATTTTCAGTTATTGATGTATTTCTTATTATTTTCCTATATTGAAGGTTGGGGACTTTTATGTACTACCCGTTGATTATTTCCACAATAGGATTAGTTCCCATACCGAGCATGATATCCTGAACATTTTGAAGCAATGTTTGACTGGCACACAGCTTCAAATGTTCCGTGGTAGCTGTTTTGGGTACTTCCTGGACCTCCCTCGATTTAAAACTCAAAATCAACTTATTCATTGTATATTATTGAGGGAGGTCGTCCCAGGACGTGAAAGGGAGTTGTGGATGAAGATTAATGGGTGTTTATTGCGATTTGGGATTGGAGAGTTTTCCCTTATAACTGGTTTGAAGTGCGTAGACGACGATGCTACTTTCTATGACAAACCAGATGTCAATAGGTTGCTGAAAGAGTATCCTGGCGATGGAAAAAAGGCCATAACAAGGGGGGAACTTCTTAATCGCTTCAAGCAAAAGGAGTGGAAGTCGGATGAAGATGCGTTCAAGATGGCCTTGATGGTGTTTGTCCATCATTTCATCTTCTCTGATGCAAATAATCATGGTATCACCAAAGATGATTTTGATATCATTGAAAGTGGCGAGTATAAGACGTTTCCTTGGGGGAAAAAGTCATTTGAAGATGTTTTAAGGACAATGAGGGATAGGCAATGTGATTATTTGACTATGTATAGGCTTGGAGGTTTGCCACTTGCTTTACAGGTTTGGTTTTTTGAGTGTTGTTCAACAGTTGATAAGAATCTTTCTCTTCGCGTTGGAACAAATGTGCCACGCATTCTTAATTGGAAAGTGACTAACACTCCATCATATGCGGATTTGACTGGTGGCGTGATTATGTGTAGTGTTGACAAGGTAAATTTTTTGTACCATAATACTTCTTTATATATGATTTCTATTTTTCTGTATTTTTGTACTATTGTAATCCTGTTTTTTCTTCTTGTAGTTGAACTATAGTAACATTTTCCCTACTTCTAAAGAGATGTCAAGTCTGAACATCGACACACTGTTTGAAGTAAATGCGGATGATGTTGCATCAGGGGAGGTGCTTGTTGTTCCTGCCTCTAACAGTGATGATTTTGTTGCAGCACCTGCACCTTGTCCTCAACATATGGAGCAACAGTCTACACGACATTATCCTCAAAATGCAGAGCAACAGTCTAAACGACCTTGTCCTCAGACTATGCATGCACAACCTAATCCAAGTTATGATCCTTTTATGCGTCTTGATCTTTTGAATGATGAAGTTGTGAATCCGAGGAGTGATGTTGGAAAGGTACTTGTCCTTTATATTTTATGTAATTTATAATTAATTTTTGGTTATAAACATGTTTGCTTTTGTTGTAGTTGACTGATACAGTGACGACACTCAACAACTATGTCGTTTCTTCCTTTGAAAAAGTGTTCAGTTTTCTGAATATGAAGGAACCCAAGCAAACGAAGGAGGATTTTACTGATTCTAAGGTATTTGTTTACTAATAAACTCAAATCACTCAACAGTTATGCCTTCTCTGAACTCAACATGCCTTCTCTTTCTATTATTTTTTATTAGGTTCGCCAGCCCGTGTTTGATGTTAATACATTTGGTGTTGGTGAATTTGATGGCTATCAATATGATGTTGTTCCTAACTTTGTCAATCAAATGAATAAAGATAATGCGGTAGATGACGAGGGAGTTACCGATGGTGTTGATAATGGTATTTGTTCTATTTTTTTTATTGGTCTGATTTTTCTTTTCTTCTTTTTTGAAGTTTTGTATTGTTTGTGTTTCTATGTTTAAGGAGCAGCATGTGATGTTAAAGGTGACACATTTTGGGATGACATTGGTGATGAAGATTTAGCTCATATGTCCCAACTTGTAGTTCACAAACAATCTGTCATAGAAGTCGAAGATGATTACATTTCTCCTGACCATTCAGTTCGACCAAAAATTCCACGAAAATATGCCAAATCTCCATATTTGGCAGTTTTTGATTCTGGAGCATCAAAATTGGCGCCCAAGCTAATTTTTGATATCAAGCATCCTTTCACGATCGAAATTGATGATTTTGAAACATTGTCGCCATTGGCTAAAGAGTTTTGCGCGTTTGTTGATAATGGGATGGATATGAGGAGAAGGTATTTTCACTTTATTGAATCTTTCATGTTCTGATTTTATATACTATCAATTAATGTATTTCTGATTACTTTTTATTTTTTGTGATTTGAAGTGCCAAACATATATATCCCGATAAAGTAAATAATCTTGCAGAAGGTTTTACTTTTGGCTCGTGTTATGTGACAAAGAAGGATTGGTTCCACTCACTTGCATATTGTGGTAGACCTTTGATTGACACGGTATTTTAATAAATTTCTGTTCTAGTTATAGGAAAAATGTGGACTAGACGGTTAATTTAGATGAAGAAAAAAAAATAAAATTACTTATATAACTATTTATCGAATATTAATAAAAATAGTGACGTTGTTGGACCCGTGGCATTTGTAACACAAATAAGGACGGTTAGGAGTGAGGAGAGGAAAGCAAACGAGGAATGATAATTGAGGTGTCCCTGAGCACACAGCTCACCGATTTGGTGACAACAGCACGTTTTGTTTTATTAGTTCAACAAAGTGACACGTATTTTCACCTAAGCCTTTGTCATAACTGAGTACAATTTTCAACAGCAGATGCAAGTGATCTGTTGTTATAGTTCGAATCCATATAATTAAATATGTATGTTTGGCTAAGTTTGTTTTATTTAATACTCCCTCCGTTTCAATTTATTTCCATTTTAGTCTGTGCCAAAAAGAATGATCACTTTCCTTATTTGGAAACAATTTATCTTTATGCAATGATTTATAGCCACACAAAATAAAGGTGTCTCATTTTACACCACAAGATCAAAAGCCTTCTCTCTTTTCTTAAACTCCGTGCCCAGTCAAATGGATTCACGTAAATTAAAACGGATGGAGTATAATTTAACGTATTTTTACTACAAAAAATTTAAACATAAAAACAAATACTTTTAAGTAAAAGTAGAAGGTGAACGGAGTACTTCTTCCCTAAAATATACTCCCTCCGTTTCAATTTATGTGAACCCATTTGACTGGGCACGAAGTTTAAGAAAAGAGAGAAGACTTTTGAACTTATGGTGTAAAATGAGCCACATATATTTTGTGTGGCTATAAATAATTGCACAAAGGTAAATTGTTTCCGAATAAGGAAAGTGGTCATTCTTTTTGGCACGGACCAAAAAGAAAATAGGTTCACATAAATTGAAACGGAGGGAGTATATTTTTAGAACTTTTAAAAATAAAATATTTAAAGTCACTTTTTAAAATTTTGGACAAATATTTAAGAAAAATACTTTCCCAGAATATGTTAGATTTTAGAAGTTTGATCGAACCAAATCCCTCTAGCCATTCTTTTCTCTTCTCATAAATAGTTTTCATGCAGTCCCATATAAATTCTTGCAATCACCACTCTCCACTAATATCCCACCAACCATAAACGGGTCGAGTAGGCTTATTTTTACGGAGCTCTTTTGTGAATAGCGACGGCCCAATAGTTAACGGCCACAAATTGGCGTGAACAACTGGTAAATATCTAAAATAAAATGCGTCGGCGCTCGGGAGTGGTCGTAATCCTTGACTGGGATCCACCTCAGATATGGGTCCCAGTCCTTGAAATATGTAATCAAGTAGATATATGATATCCTACTCAAAGCTGAGTCATTTTGGGCCCGCCCTTCACCAAAATACTGCCAACTAATTACCGCAACAACAAATATTATACTCCTTTAATCCCAAATAAATTAGGATCCGCCAAATCTAATTTTTTTAAAAAGAATTATAAGAAAATATACATGACTTTACACCATAATAAAAAATATACATATTTCTAAGTTTTACTTTATTTAACTCATCTTGTACATATTTTGATAGTACTAGTATTTATAAATATGCTATGAATGTTAATAGCGGCATTTAATGGTTTATACATTTATATCATTTAAAAGCTGAAAATAATATTACTGTATGAGCTATAATTCGACCTTATAATAATTAAGTGGGTTAATCATTCTCCTCGACCCAAGTTCACGTCACAAGTGGCGAGGTCGTCCACGGCCACCCGACATTATTCGTATTCGCCTAGAAGTTTTGACCGAGGTCAATGCCTCCTGGGTACGCCCGCAATAACCTCCTGACACGGACCCGATCTCCAAGAAAAGTCAACTGGTATAACTAAGGACTATAAATACAGAGGCAGTCATGAAAAAAGGGGGTCTCCACTCTCTCCCTATGGGGGCTTTAAGAAATATAGAGTACAATGCCGAGTGAGAATCCAATAGCAAAAACACATAACAACAGTAGATCTAGGAAAACATGATTGTAAGGATCTGAACCTCTTCATGGAGAGGCAGATTAACCCATTATCATGAATAAAGATCACTAAATATTTTCTGTTGTCTCTACATATGTTCCCATTATCTTTTCCTTTGCTAAATTTCAGATATGTTACAACTTGCTATGATTGGCCCTTCATTTTTATTGATTGTCTTGAATTCATAAATGCTTGTAAATATTTTGAGTCAAACAATTACATTAGCATAATACGTGAATTTAAAATGAAAGGACATCATTAGAACTTACACAAATGATCAATTTAGTCATGTTAATTAGATAATTATGTATTATAGTTTAAAAGTATTTGATGTGATGGTATCTTACCGAACACTTCTTTGTAAATTATTTTTTTGTTTCGTGTGTATATTAATTTCTTTCTAGTGCTTTGGTTGCTCTGCCGTAACCATAATTCTTGTTGTCAGCATTGATATTCTTATTGAATGTACAACATATAGTTGTTCATGCAAGAAAATGTATTGCAATAAATATATTCTAATATTTAGGATGTTTGTCATTGTGCTTTATTTATTATAATTTCAAAATATAAACATACCTAAAATTATTTTCAACACAAACTTAGATGAAATTCTTTAGTTTCGTAATTCGAAAGTTGAATTTAGTGATAAAAATATACTTAGAAGTATATTGACCATTATCATAAGTTTTTCATGTATGGATTTATTTTCAAAACTCCTATATACTATCTATGTGCTATTACACAAGCTATTCAGCGAATCTGAGTTTTTCAGTAGCATGGCAGACACATGTTTTTTTTTTCAAAATTAATTTATATGCAACGAAAGATCAATTTTCACTTGTATATTATATATATGGTGACTCTAGCATACATAAGAATAAATAAACTTGACAACAAACCTGTGTGATAGAAGGCCATTTGGTATTAAAGTATTTAACTATTCTTCTTGGTAGTAATTGTGGTATGATCTTCTCCTGATTCAAAAATTAAAAAAATATTTTATTTTTACTATAAAATTTTGCAATCAACTTTTTATTTTGTTGATCAATATATTCATTTATTTGTGATGGTTGAATATCAACGAAGCAAGAAGTCACTGAATATTGGACCTATTCTTATTTTATATTGCTTGTGAGTTGAATTTTTTTCATTTGACGCCACAACTATAATTTGGCTAGCTAGTTTTTACAATCTTTTTTTTCATCGATATTGTTAGTACTTGATAGAAATCTCCTTCCAAATCATTAATTTTTCACCAAATTGTTCATTGATATTCAATATATCTTCAGAACTCCAAGCATTGATTGGAACTTAGTCATAAGCGCTTCGTTCCATATTATCAATTTTGCTTTCCATATAATTTTAGTAACATTGCTCTGCTTTGATATATTTGTGATGGTTATTTCAGTTGTTTGAAGAGGTATACCAATTCTAAAGTGAATGGCCTTATAATAAAATCGTTGTTGGTACATCATTTTTTATTTATTATTGCTAACAGTATTATGCCTTTTGATTGACATTTACAAGTAATGCATGACATAGAAATATTATTTCGATTTCGTTGGAGGCATCTACAAAGAATAATCCTGATGTACCAGAATCAACTTTTTATAATATAATCTTGAGAGCTTGTTCTTATTCAGGATTTATGTTTGATTCTGCTTCAACAGATAAATGTATGATCGTTTGATTCTCAATACTATACTAACTTTTTTTTTAGTTTGTGTTCCAGTTTATTTTAAATATATAACAATCTTTTTATGGAATAAGATTATGTACGTTAAGAATTTTTTTAACTTGAAAAATAATTTTAGTCATATGATGAATTTTGAAAAATAGTTAAATGGATTCTCTTGCTGAATAATTAATTGAAAAAATTTATTGTTCGGTCTTAAACTAAAAAATAATTTATTTTATTTTGATTCTTACTATTAGTTAAAGATTTAATCTTAATTATAATCTTATCTACCATAAATTTATTTTCAAAGAATAAAATATTTCACTTTTAGATTTTTATGTTTGCAGAATTTATTACTCATATTGACTCTTGCCAACCATTTTACTTTCTCTTTCTCACACATTTATATTCTTAAATATTTTCTTATATTATGTGAAAAATAAATTAAAAATATACTCTTTGAGTAGGAAAAAAATATAAATATAATATTAAAATATATTATGGGGGATTTTCCCACCCACCCCCTCCCCCCTAGCTTTTAACTCCTTATATAATCTATTTAATAGTACTTTTGTTTTTTCTTCGTATTGAATGTTATGGAGTAATAAGGTAGCCAATGTGGAGGATTCTTATAGAATTAATTTAATTGATACATACTTTTAATATGAATTTTGATAGACAAAATTTTATTAATTTTAAAATATTAAATATTAAAGAAATCAATATAGAAGGTGTTGTAGTCCAAAAAAAATAGGTTATTTTATTGTATCCTTTACACATGAGTTGTTCTATTTAATATATTTAGGGCTATTTTGCTATATCAATATTGTATTCGTGTTTTTATAATAATAATATAGGCTCTCTTTTTTCCTAAATAGATTTGGACAATATAATAGATTCTCAAATTAAATTAGTAATAGGATATTATAATACGTTTTCAAATTAAGTTAGTAATAGAAATTTTTAACATGGAAAATAATTATACTAATAGGATCACTAACGTGTAGTATTATGTCCTAAAACTAATAGGATTACAAGGCTAATGTCTAGAATTTCGGTTATGTCCTTTTATTGTGAGTTATTACGCTTAATATTATAAGGTTATTTTTGTAAATCAACATTGTATTCATGCTTTTATAATAATATATATATATATATATATATATATATATATATATACAATATATATATATATATATATATTAGTAAATTCAAAAATCTATGTTCTTACAACCATGACTTCTAAAAGCTAAGGGAATTAAATCTCACAATCAATGCTTTCGCTCTCTCTTCTTCTTACATATTCTACATATGCTTCAAGGGGCCGTATATTTTATGCTTCTCCCCTGTTTGCAATGCTAGAAAATTGAAGAGTAGCAGTCCACAATTGAAGGTCATTCTTTGGTTTTAAAAAATAGAATTTTTTGAGTTTGTTAGTTGTTTGGATTGGGTGTTGTCCCAATTGATTGACAAAATCAAAAGGAGTTCAAAATTTAAATTTGAACTGATTTGGAGTAGATTTGAGCAAGGTTTGAGTTAAATTTAAAAAAAGATGCAAGGTAGAAGACGAAGTCAGTTTATTGATATAATCTTGTATCATAGTGTATATGAGTGTATAAACACATCTTATACACTATTATACACCTTTATATAAGCGTATGTAGACGAACTTCTTTCACGATTTTCAGTTATAATTCTTGCTCAAAACCAGTCCAAATCTCCATTAAATGAGTTCAAATTTTATATACAACATCTTTATATTATTTCTAACAAGTCTAAATAATATCCACTCTAAATTTCTCACAAAATCAAATTCTAAATTTAAACCCACATATTTAAGCTTGTTAAAATCTAATTTTTACCGCTCCAATGAATTTGGTTTTTTGAACTAATATTTGAGTTACAGTTACTGATTCAAAATTAGCATAAAAACTTGAGCAATCTTTTCTAAAAATTAAATAGTAACTTTGAGTATCAATTAGAGTTGAATGTTGAGTATAGTAGCTATTATTTTTGGACTAGTTGATTGTAAATTGATATATGTACTATAAAATTGAAAAGTAGACAACTTAGTTGTTATATTGTTACTGTCGATTCAATGTAGAAAAAAAACTTCACTTCCCTAGCAGTAAAAGTTCATCATGTTTTTATTGACATCAATAGCAAAATTAGGGGAATCTCTAAAATTTAATATAGTGTAAAAAATTAGACTAATTTTTTTTTTATGTATACACAATATAATTTACAATGAATTATGTTCAAGTGCTCACCCTTAATTATATGTTTCTTTGCTACTGATTGATCGATATATGAATCTCCAATGTAATTAAAGCACATTTGTAAAATATTACATTCAAAATACTCGTACTAATATGACTGACAACTAATTACTTGTCTGCCTAATTCGATGAATAATAAATTTGTTTTTTTTTTAAGTGTGACAAAAAAGAAAAAGAAAATGGAGTTCTATACCTACTTGCACGGGTAGCCCCACATATTTCAACTTGCTCTGGCTTTTTTCATAATATTGTTACAGAGGAAGAAGCTAAGGCCTAAGGGGGTGGAGATTTGTATGTAGTGACATTGTTGTTTCTACTGGATACAGTTTAGCCATGTGTTTTTATCCTTCTAACGTAATACTAATACTTGAAAAAAAAATGAATACAATATAATAAAAAAAACAGAAAAATAGTTGGGGAGTTGAAACAAGTTTGAGAGATTTTCAGGGAAGGACTCAAGACGTCCGAAATCTCAGGGAAGGACTTTCCGGCAATTATAAATACTGTCTTTCTCTTAACCTAAAAAATGCCACCGCCTATTTTTCTTCCTTTGCTTTCTATATTGTCCCTCTTTTATTTTTATTTTTTATTTTTTTATCTTTTATTATCAATTACTCCTATCAAAGTTTCGATTTAGATCCTTGTGTTTTGGTTTGTGGGTTGCCTTTATCTTTCATTCACCATGACTATCCTCATTGAACAGCCTCAGTTTGGTATTGATTTCTTCCCCTTTCTTTTTAAATAATTTTTTTTTGATATGTCTAGTATTTTTATTTTGAAGAAAAAAATAGTATTTTTTTTTTGCTCTTCAAAATTTATATTTTTGTTCCTAATTAATGCTCCACAGAGATCCAAGCAGAGGAAAAGAAGATCTATGACAATGAAAAGGAATTGGTATTGGATGGTGGATTTGCGGTGCCTGAAACCAATGCGTTTGGCCATAACTTTAGGTCATTGTCTTACTTTTGCGATTTATTTTCTTGAGCTCTTATTAATTTTTGCTTTGAAATATCATTTGCGAAAAAATAAAAATAAAAATCTACAGGTAAAATGTTTGTGGATTTGGGACGATACTCATAAATCAGAACCCCTACTATGTTTAACCGGAACACCAAAAACATTCAAAGACGTCATATTAATTCCAGATTTGTACTAATTAATTATTTGATTAATTGTAAATACCAAGACAATATTTGTTGATATGAAAACATGGCTCAGAATTTGGAAAATTGAAGGGGAAAAAAATATGGCTTTGATTTGATGAGGATGTTTAAATAAGTTTACTGTATTTGGACACAAAATTTAAAAAAAATATGAATTTTTTTGAAATTTATGGTCTTAAACAAATCAAAAGACACCCAGAGTATTTATATGGTGATAAAAGATTATAGAATTGAAAGCTTAAATTAAAATATTTTTAAATTTAAAAATGGACCATTCTTTTTATAACGGATCAAAAAGTAAATATGTTCACATAGACGGGAGCGGTGGGAATATTAGCCGAGGATTTGCTAAAATGCTTGTTACCGTAGTTTGTCTGTGACAAGAACTAAATAGTCCTTCAGATTTAGTGCAATTTTCCTAACCAAATGAAGTTTTGAATAAATAAACCAAGAGTCTCTCCAAATTTTCTTTTATTTTATTAATTTTTCTTTTTTTCTGAGAAAATAAGGAAAATAACTTGATTTCAAGATGTGTTTTTTTTTTGTGGGGCAAAAATTGACAAATTGGGAATATTCCAAACAGGGACTACACTGTAGAAAGTGCAAGGCAAGAAGGGGTAGAAACATTTTACAAGATCAATCACCTAAATCAGACTTATGATTACGTAAGTAACTCAATCTAATTTTCATTGTGTTTATAAACTGTGTATGGGCTTCATTTGTTTTTCCAATTATTTTTTCGTTTGAATTAACTTTGATCCTGATGTGTTTTTAGGTAAAGAAGATGAGGGAAAAATATGCAAAATGTGATAAGGCAGAAATGAGCATATGGGAATGTTGCGAACTACTCAACGATGTGGTCGATGACAGTGACCCTGATTTGGATGAACCTCAAATTCAACACTTGTTACAAAGTGCTGAAGCCATTAGAAAAGACTATCCTGATGAAGATTGGCTCCATTTGACTGCCCTTATTCATGGTACTAATTCACTTACCACAAAAATAATTTTAATTAATCCAATACTCTACTCATTTCATATTCAGTATTATAATCGGAGGTAGTATAAGATTTGAAATTTATGGGTTCAGGACAGAGGCAGATCTAAAATTTTTAGTATACGGCTGTACTACTAAAAAACTATGAAAAAATGTACTAAGTGGGACTTGATCCCTATTTCTCTTGGTAAATAATTCAACCTTCAACCAAGCATACCATTTATTCTTCTTAGACCATAGGTGCCAACCATTAATACTATTAATAATTTTAGAAAATATGTACAGTCAAACCTTTCCATAAAATATTTTTGGATGTTATAGCAAACATAACATAAAAATTGGTTTCGAAAAAGCTTGGCTTCTCTCCAAGTCAATTTGCTGTCATTGAAAGCCCATTCAAATAATCCAAACGAGAAAATCATATCTTCAAAGCTCATCACTTCAATAAAGGCATTGAAGTCAGGAGACCAACCCTCAAGTTTTTTATAATGGATCCGCAATTACATTAAAGTTTCCCTTACTAGCCATAGTGAAATGTTGTTATATAGAGATGTTGTTATAGAAATGTCTGACTGTATATAAAATATCTAATTTTGCGAGGAAACCATGAGTTCACATGCCTCATAATCTCCCTCTTATAAATTTGCCCCTGGTTCGGGATCTTAATCTTATTAGTTATTGAGTTCTAAATTAATAATTTATATATACTTATTTGATTTTAAAAAATTTTGTTGCATTGAAATTAAATGAATTAAGATTCATGTACTATTTTTTTGTTCTATAAGATCTGGGAAAGGTTCTGCTTCTTCCTAGCTTTGGGGAGCTTCCTCAATGGGCTGTTGTTGGTGACACATATCCTGTCGGCTGTGCCTTCAATGACTCTATTGTCCACTCCAAGGTTTTTTTTTTGACTACATAAAAACACATTTGAATTTTGGTTCAGCTCTACTAGTATTTTTCTTCCCTAAAAAATAATTTTGACTATTTTGGTTTTTGCAGTATTTTAAGGAAAATCCTGACTACAATAATCCTGTTTACAACTCCAAATATGGAGTTTATTCAGAGGGTTGTGGACTAGACAAGGTTATGATGTCATGGGGACACGATGATTATATGTATTTGGTATATTCTTTATACCAAAAATCCTTTTAATTAATCCGAATATTTGAAGATTATATTGTATAACGTAGGCTAAGATACAATAGTGAATAGTCATTATTAGATTTAATTAATAGTCTTATTCACGTGCAGGTTGCAAAGAAGAATGGGACAACGTTGCCATCAGCTGGTCTTTTCATCATTAGATACCATTCATTTTATGGTGCGTGAAAAAAAAACTAGGATTGAGACACTTGAAATATTTGAAAAAATTCATTTAGAGATTTATTACCGACTAATTAATGTTGATGGAATTCTTTTTATCTTGCAGCCCTGCATAGATCTGGAGCTTACAAGCATCTAATGAATGAGGAAGATAAGGAAAACCTCAAGTGGCTTCATATTTTTAAGTAAGATTACATTTTGTTAATTCATCATTAAATCTATTAATTACTATGCTTAGTGCCTGATTATTACTATACTGCGTGTGCAGCAAATACGACTTATACAGCAAAAGCAAAGTTTTAGTTGACGTGGAAGAGGTCAAGCCTTACTACATGTCTCTCATTGAAAAGGTGAGTACAACTTTTGCTGCCAGGTGTAACACTTCTTTACATTCCATTTGGGAAAATTACTTGTGCAACTAATTTAGATTCGAATTCAATAGGCCTCTTGGCTAACATATAATTTTCTGATTTTCTAACTGATTGGCATGTTATATCTTGCAGTATTTCCCGGCGAAGCTAAAATGGTGAGGAGCTCAATTTATGCAAACAAAAATATGGAAGAACTGGCAAAATTAATGAGAAAATACTAAAGATGTGATGGTATAGTAGAGTAGCGAGGACTGTATAACTCTATCGTTGAGTGAAATTGTTTGTTTTATCTATCTATTTATTTATCTTTCTGTCTTTTTAAATGTTTTGGGCGGAGTAAATATGATCTGGCTATGGAATAAAGTTGTTATTTAAATTTTAATTGTTCTTCGATATCTTGCCACATCCAATGACCTTTGCTATTGCAACTTTCTCTTTAAAAATGAAACACACGAAAAATAAGGATAAAGACAATTTAAAGACCAAATTTCAGTTCATTAATTTCTTGCAGATCATTTCTCATCATGAGCAATAGTAGTTCAGCAAAAGAAAATGAAAGATGTTGTCTGTATTTGTTTGAAGGAAAAAGAGAAAGAAAAATTCAAATTAAGACAAATTGTTGAAGGTATAGGGAAATAATTTCATTTAATAATTTCGAATAGATTTCTTCCTACTGTTTTGCCTATCAAGTGAAAGATAAAAGTTTTCAGAGAAAGATATGACAGACAAACTCTTACAATATCAAAAGACCAAATATCATAGGTCTGATTTAGGTGATTGATCTTGTAAAATGTTTTTGAGCAATCGCTAGAGGTGTTTGCTCAAAAGTTATCATATACTTTATGAGTGTCACACAATGTAAATGAATCACGGGAAAATCATAACAAACCGTAATAATTCATTAGACCAAATAAAAGAAACGATAATACGTACTCAGAATCTAGAGGAGAAACGTTAAAAGCTTTCATTGAAAATATAGATTTGGTCTGCCTCTCCATGAAGAGGTTCAGAGCCTTACAATGGTGTTCACTTTTCCCATAATGTGGGTGTTTTTGTGTCCTCTCTCTCTCTCTCTAGTGGCCAAGAAGAGACCTCCCCTTCTAGGGTTCCCTCTTTTGGTATTTATAGTTGTGAGCTTCGTGAGCTAGCAATAGGTGGCCGTGACCACGTTGGGGTTTCGCCTTCATGGGGCGGATGGGCTGTGACCTTGTTGATCGTAGTAGATAAGAGTTAAGTACCATTAGTAATAAGCGGTCCCACCATTCATTAATCATGAATTATCTTAAGACGAGATTAACTCCGTTAATTATCGTGGTGTCGGATTCTGACCTATACAGTTAGTCCCTCCACTTATTGAGATTGTCCTTTGGCCGAGCTCGATGACCGGACTTCATCGATTGTGGTTTAAGACGGAAGGTTCCAATCGCTGAGACGAGATGTAGTTCCTCAGCGGCTACTAAGGTTGGCGAGTCGAGCGCTCCTTCAGTGGTTACGGCGGGTGATTCTACCTCGCCAGTGGTGGAGGGATGAAAGGATGCCGAGGAGATGAGTATGAGTCCGAATCTGATTTGGACCCCGATGACGTCCGTATGTTCCGGAAAAGCTTCACAAACTCGACGGTGAGCGTAGAGAGGAGGTCTCGCCTCATCGAGGTCCCCACGGAGTTAAACTTATTGCTCCAAGGGGAGAGTTTGGTGCCGCAGTTTGGGCTGATATGCTCGGAGGTCGAGAATGCATCGTTGAGGGACGTCACGGATATCGTGCTGATGAATAAGGTGGCTGTAATGGGCTTGAGGGTATGTAATATGATGCCGGTTTGCTTATTCTTTGCCTTAGTTTGCTCTTATCGTAATCGTTGCCTTTGCTTTGCAGTCTTATTTGTTGGAGGTGGAAAGCACCCGTCGAGCTAACATCCACTCGGGGATATTTTTGCTAGCATTGGAGAAATATCGCCGCTGCCGAGATCGGTGCCAGAAGATGCGCGTGCGCTTGAGGAATGATCCCTGTAGCCGGGCCTTGATCGAGGAATTGGCGAGGCAGAAGCTTAATATGCAGCAAATACTTGGCAGACTCTTGAGGAGCATCTCCGCCAGAAGGATGAGGAGCTCGAGGTGGGGAAGAGGGCTGCAGCTGAATGTGAGCGCCAGGGCCAGGCTAAGGAGGTGGAGGCCACAGCGGTATGGAGCAGGAAAGTGACTTTGTTGGAGGGTGAAGTTGCAGCTTTGAAGCTTCTGGTGAGGGATGCCTCGTCGAGAGCTAGGCCGTTAAAGGAAGCTATCCGCGTGCATGAGTCCCAGCTGGCATTGGAGAGGGCTGCTGCGGCCTTTAGAGAATCAAGTCTCGAGGAGCGGATCGGTGTCTTTGAGCAGAACGCCCAAGTTATGGCAGACCAGAATACAGCCTTAGAAAAAAAGAATCAGTGTTTACGGGGCCATGCCGCTTTTTCCAGCCATGCTCGCAAACTTTTGGTCTTTGCTGAGGCCCAACGTGATGTATATAAGAATTTGTATGAGGCCGACATAGTGATGGAAGCTTCTTTCGAGGGAGCACGTCAAAAGGCTCGTAAGGCCCGTACCGACTGTGGTTTCGATGCGGCGACGCTAGAGGCTGACGATGGCACAGATGGTAGCGCGGATGGCGCCGAGTAAAAAGTTGTTATGCATTATTCTTGTCTTGTTCTCCGCTTGGCGTTTATGTATTTTTTTGTTTTTCTTTTTCTTTTTTCTTGTATTGACCGGCCTTGGCCGGGTATAAGCAGGGATGACCCGCAATTAACTTTGTAGATAAATGAAATCTCTTTTCTGTTATTTGCCTTGTATCTGTTTTGTACCCCCCTTTTCCCCCATAGGATTTTTCTTTGCATGCGTTCGAAGGGGTGATTTGCCTTTGAGTTTGACTCTGGTAGGCATGTTAGTTTTTGATTGTTGATGACTTTTCTTATTCTACTCGGGGTGAGCGAGTCGGAGCCGTTGCTTGGCGAGAGCGGTGCTCAGCCTTAGTCCCAATTCGGGCGCGGTCAAACTACTGGCCGTGATGATAAAAAATGTGGCCTTGTAGTTTGACCGGGGCTGAACTTTATAAGTCCCTGAACATAGTTCGAGTTGGGCGTACTCACTTGAATGGCGACGGTGCCTAACCCGCGTCTTGATTTGTTGGAGGTTGGGTTTTGCTGAGTTTAGTGGTGAAGGAGCTTGGTCCTAGTCCTGGTTCAACCGTGGTTGAATTTGTTAGATTTGAGGACGAAGGCATCTGGCCTTATGGCTCGAGCGAGGTCAAACTAGTTGGATTTTATGGCGAAGGTGTGTAGCCTGAGTCTTGGTACAACCGTAGTTGAACTTGTTGACGAAGGCGCATAGCCTGAGTCCCAGTTCAACTGTTGTTGAACTTTGTCAATTTTGATGGCGAATGCGCATAGCCTGAGTCTTGGTTCAACCGTAGTTGAGCTTGTTGGTGAAGGCGCACAGCCTGAGTCCTAGTTTAACTGTTGTTGAACTTTGTCAATTTTGATGACGAAGGCGCATAGCTAGAGTCTTGGTTCAACCACAGTTAAACTGGGTGGCGAAGGCACATTGCCTAGGTCTCAGTTCAATTGTTGTTGAACTTTGTCAATTTTGATGGTGAAAGAGTATAGCCTGAGTCTTGGTTCAATAGTAGTTGAGCTTGTTGGCAAAGGCACATAGTTCAACCGTAGTTGAACTTGTTGGCGAAAGTCTTGGTTCAACCGTAGTTGAACTTGTTGGCGAAGACGCATAGCATGAGTCCCACGTTGTTAGTATTGAGTGCTGAAGCTCGATTTTGATTTGAGACTTTGAGCAGTTTATGCATTGTCTTCCCAATCGGGGCATGTAAGCTGTCTTGAGGTGGCTCTCGGCTCGAGATATCTTTGTGCCGGTTTTCGGCTGGAGCCCATATCGGGGATGTGGGAGACACCTCACAGGGATCCTCACTTAGGGTGGCCTTCTTCTTCTTCTTCTTCTTCTTCTTGTTCGCAGTATCGGAGATAGGAGAGAGAAAGGACTTGGATCTTGATTTGAGATCTTCGAGTTTCCCTTGTCCGAGATGCCGCTTTGGCTTGTTCGAGTGGGATTGTTCTCTTTTTTTTGGGCGTTTCTTTCCTTTTGGACCAGGGAAGAACTACACGATTTTGCTAGGAAATCCCTACAAACGGCGCCAAATTGTTTGCTCAAAAGTTATCATATACTCTATGAGTGTCAGACAATGCAAGTGAATCACGGAAAAATCATAGTAAATCATAATAATCCATTAGACAAATAAAAGAAACAATAATAAGTATTCAGAATCAAGAGGAGAAATGTTAAAAGCTTTTATTGATAATATAGATTTGGTCTGCCTCTCCATGAAGAGCTTCAGAGCCTTACAATGGTGTTCACTTTTACCAGAATGTGGGTGTTTTTGTGTCTTCTCTCTCTCTCTCTCTCTCTTGTGAATAGTGGCTAAGAAGAGACCACCTTCTAGGGTTCCCTCTTTAGGTATTTATAGTCGTGAGCTTCGTGAGCTAGCAATAGGTGGCCATGACCACGTTAGGGTTTCGCCCTCATGGGGGCGGATGGGCCGTGCCCTTGTTGATCGAAGTAGATAAGAGTTAAGTACCATTACTAATAAGCGATGCGAGCATTAATTAATCATGAATTAGCTTAAGACGAGATTAACTCCATTAATTTTCGTGGGATCGAATTCTGACCCAAACAATAGGGTCGCTGGAACAACTGACGACCTACTAAAAAAATTAAAACTCTTCAGCCCCCCTAAAAACAAAAAAATAAAAAAAAAAATTAACTTGCACCTATATAACATTGATTCAAATTAATAATGTCGATTATATAAATCTTGATTTATCGTGTTTGTGTAACGACCCGACACGTCGTTATGGGAGTTATCGCCCCGTTTTCTTCATTTAATTCTTTAACATGTTAATTCATATGTGTTTGGAGAGTTATAAGCAAATAAGATGGAAATTTGATAGAAGTGAGGCAATAAACCTCTTTATGACAAGAATAGCTGGAAAAGTCAACCGAATATTGACCGGTGAGTTAGACAGCTCGGAATGAAATTCTGATAATTCGACTAGTTTCGGGGGGATGATTTATGACTTAGGAGAGCAATCGGAATCGAATTCGGAGGTCCGGTGTAGATTATGGCTTGAATTGCTTAAAGACTATGATGTTACCATTCCATCCCGGGAAGGCCAATGTAGTGGCCGATGCTTTAAGCCGGAAGGCTATTAGTATGGGTAGCTTGGCGTACATTCCAGTTGAGGAGAGGCCCCTTGCAGTTGATGTTCAGGTGTTAGCTAATCAGATGGTGAGGTTGGATATTTCTGAGCCTAGTCGGGTGATGGCTTGTGTGGTATCTCGGTCTTCCTTATATGACCGTGTTCGAGAGCGTCAGTATGATGATCCACACTTGCTTGTCCTTAAGGACAGAGTTCAGCATGATGATGCCATAGATGTCACTATTGATAGTGATTGTGTATTGCAGATGCAGGGTCGGTTATGCGTGCCCAATGTTGATGGCCTTCGTGAGTTGATATTGGAGGAGGCCCACAGCTCGCGGTATTCTATTCATCGAGGTGCCGCAAAGATGTATGAGGATTTGAGGCAACATTACTGGTGGACAAAGATGAAGAAAGATATTGTGAATCATGTAGCATGGTGCCTGAACTGTCAGCAGGTCAAATATGAGCATCAGAGCCTAGGGTACTAGGCCTCGCGAGTCATGATCCGGTTTAGTAGGCTTTCGCGGATCGGTACATAGACGTTCGTATCTATCCTCGGGAGGCTACAAAACTTTAGGAAACACTTCACTTTCTTGGACTCATATCGTGCGGTTTGTGTTATCGTGAAACTAAATTTTTTCGTATTCTATTCTCTCGCAGATGGCGAGAACACGTGCTAGCGAACGTGGCGGACGGCCACTAGTGGCACCTAGAGGCCGTGGTCGTGGTAGAGGTAGGGCAGCAGTGCCAGCACCTGCTGACCCACCAGCTGACCAGACTCAGGGTCAGATCCCAACGCCAGTGGCCCAGGTTCAGGATCAGGTTCCAGCTGCAGGTACCCCAGAAGCTCTGGTTCTGGCACCGGCAGTGTCCATTGAGATACCGGGTCTTCAGAAGACCTTAGCGTAGATCTTATCAGTGTGTACTGGTTTAGCTCGGGTGGTTGCGGCCTCTACTACAACAACTTCTTCAAAGGCAGGGGGAATCAGACCCCCGTTGCTCGCACACCAGAGCAGGTAGTTTTGGGCTTACAAGTACCTGAGGCAGATCCTGCTCAGCCAGTTCAATCGACTGCACCAGTCGCACCAGGCCCAACTCATGTGGTTCCGGCTATGCCGTATGACGAGCAGCGTCGATTGGAGAGGTTCGGTAGGCTTTAGCCTCCGACATTCAGTAGTGTTGAGGGCGAGGATGCCCATTAGTTCTATAAATTATTAAAAAGCGAGGTTAATAGTAAGTTTCAATTATTTCATTCGCGGCTTTTAACTGTTATTAGTAACATATTTTGTATAATTGCAAATTAAGCCTTGGTAGTATATATATATATATATATATATATATATACATATAATTATGTATTCAATTTTTCTTATACGATTCCTTTGTATCAATTTTTATTAGGGAATATGTAGGCCAGTGTTCAATCTAGTTAATGACATCCCTCAGTGGTTAATTTCTTTAGTCCTTAAAATAATAAGCCCCAAGTCCAAGTCCAAGTCTTTGATATATATATATATATATATATATATATATATATATATATATATATATATATATATATATATATATATATATATATTTCATGTTATTTGTCATTTCGGGCTTTAGTATTCTTTATGGCACGAAACGAGGTTTTAATTTATAAATGTTTGTATTTACAAATATTTGTTTAATTATGATTTTTTCTATATATTTAGAGGTAAATAAAATAATATATATAGTCATTTTAATTTTTTTTTTGACAAAATAAGATAAGCTTTGTTCAATAAAAAAATATAAAAAAGTAGGGGATCTTCCTAGATATACATGTGTTGAAATAATTAGAATTTGGGACGAGCTGTTTAGCTAATTGCATGGCCCTCCGCAAGTAGTAATACGTTAGTCATTTTAAGTGTGTTTTTTTTATCATTTTATCTTTCTTAAATAGGGGTGTGCATTTCATGCGACCCGAATCCAAATCCAACAACGTTGAACAAGAATGTGTCGAGGATCCGGGTGCATTTCATGTGACGTGATCCAAAAACGTGTTCTTAAACAACGTTCATTTTCTTAAGTAGTAATAATTTGACAAAAAGCGGTAATTAATTCTAAAAATGTACAAATAGGATAATATGTATTAAAATCAAGTATTTTAGCCAAATATGACAGTTGAGCGACCGTGCTAGAACCACGGAACTCGGGAATGCCTAACACCTTCTCCCGGGTTAACAGAATTCCTTATCCGGATTTTTGGTTCGCGGACTGTTAAACAGAGTCATTCTTTTTCTCGATTCGGGATTCAACCGGTGACTTGGGACACCATAAATCTCCCAAGTAGCGGCTCTGAATTAATTAAATAAATCCCGTTTCGATTGTCCTTTAATTGGAAAAACTCCATCGCGCCCTCGCGAGTGCGCGCCAAAAGGAGGTGTGACATCTATTTCCATTAAACAGTTATTTTAATATAGCAAACAATATCACAATTTGAGTATGTAATCAATTAAGATTTTATCTTTTATTGTACAAGAAAAATAAGTTTAAAAAAGTAAAATTATAGTATTTTAAGTTTGTTTTAAAGATGATTTAGTTTTTTTTTTAAATAATTCTATTAGTTTTTAATATATTACAAAACAAGTCTTAATTTTGTTTTAATCAATTTCTTTTGATACAAGTTAAGAATTTTCGTATTTATTTATTAAAAAAAATTATTTATTTATTTTCTGTTTCATTATTATTTACCATAAATTAATTGGATATATTGCATATTTTTAGTCTATTAATTAATTAGGATTTTGCTTTATTTAAATTTTTTTTAAAAAAAAAAACAGAAATATAGTCATTTGATGATTTCTTTAAAAATAAAAGAGGCGCGTCTCGCCATATCAATGTAAAAATACGGGGTTCTCATACTTGTTTAATAAATATTACTTAGATTACGGGACATGTCGTTTAGCGAATTCCGCGGTTTTTTCTCAAAAATAATAATGCGTTAGCATCTTTAGGCGCGTATTTAATAATTTTATTTCCCTAAACTCGGGTGCACATTTATGTGACCCAAATCCAAATCTCAACAGAATCGAAATGTGTTGATAATCACGGGTACATTGATTGTGACGTGGTTTGAAATGCATTTTCATGATGTTGCAATTATTTTATTAAAATAATGATTAATAATATTAAAAACGGTTAAGGGTTAAAATTTGCTCATAAGTTAAAGCATGTTATAAGTGAGATAATTGCGCCAAATATGGCAGTTGAGTGACCGTGCTAGAACCACGGAATTCGGGAATGCCTAACACCTTCTCCCGGGTTAACAGAATTCCTTATCCGGATTTCTGGTTCGCGGACTGTTAAACAGAGTCATTCTTTTCCTCGATTCGGGATTCAACCGTTGACTTGGGACACCATAAATCTCCCAAGTGGCGACTCTGATTTAATTAAATAAATCCCGTTTCGATTGTCCTTTAATTGGAAAAACTCCCCCGCGCCCACGCGGGCAGCGCCAAAAGGAGGTGTGACAGTTACAACATGTTTGCAATCAATAAAATTATATTTTTTCAAAATTTTCTCAACATAATGTGACTAGTCAAGGAAAAATTCCATCACATGTTCTAGTAAAATTTCATTCCAAGAATGAAATTTGCTTCACCCAAATCTTTCATGTCTAAATGACTACTCAACATGCTCTTAGTTTCTCCAATCACATTCATGTTAGAGCCAAATACTAGCAAATCATCACCACAAAGGCAAACATTACATGTGAATTATTCCAAGACTTATGATAGATGCACTTATCACACTCTTTGATTTAATCAACTTTCACTCATGTATGATATTCAAATTTTTCATGCAATAATTTATTATTATTATTTACCCCAACTATTTTTACAATTATGAAAATTCAAAATTATAAATAATATAATCACGTACTCATAAAAATATAAGGTAAATTATTATTTTTAACCTTTGCACCGCTTGAGTTAACCATTTTTTTTTACCTTTCAATCTCATAAAGAGAGTGAACTTCTGTCTTTATACCCCACTTTTGTAGAGAATAAGTTGGAGACTTAGATTTTCTCTTCTCATAAAACTCTCTTTCACTACACCAAGTTCACTTTTTTCATACATACTACCATATTTTCCTCACAACAAACACAAGGAAGAAACACCACTATTTATAGGTGTAGAATTTCATGAAATATATAATAAAGTAGTGGCACAATAAAGTTATAAAACATGGTTGGTGGTTACAAAATTTAACATTTGGTGGGTAATTAGTAGTAGATCATGGCACTAGTGGTTTCAAGAGTTACACCAAAATAATGACCACTTTTTTGTCAATTAATAGCCAATATCTCACAAGAAATAATGCACTTTAATATTATAATTTTTAATAGTAAAAAGCACTAGCACCAACATATTATTTTAAAAGGGTTGTTAAGGTTAAAAATGGGGTGTGACAAGTTCCTAATTGAAAACCTCAGTGTAGTATTTTGGACTTCGGATTCATCTAAAAAGTTAATTAGAACCTTATACCATAGGACTTAGAATAATGTTGATGTACAGGATGATATCAGCAAACCATTTGTAAGACTTAGGGTAAACGCAAAAACAAAGAAAATAAGAAGATGGAAATTTCTTGTTCTACTCTGAATAAAGACCTAGTAAACTCATCTAATGAACTTAGGACGAAACTATACAAGGTCGTCTCTAAGAATTATTTTAAATTTAAGAACAATGCAGAAAGTATTTGTTAAATAGAAAAGTAAGCAGCAGGAAGACTTTTTTGATAAAAAAAAAAAAGCCTAACGTGTCTCAATTAAACACAAATTAACTAGAAAAATTAGTTAATCATCTTTAATTGACAGACATTATTCTTCTTTTAAAAAATTCTACTATATTGGACTAAATGTGGTCGTCCATTGATTAAGTCGACGGTTTCATACCAAGTATCATAAGTACCTAAACCCTCCGCACAACGTCAAAATTCATATAAATACTTCATAGGCATTTAACTCGAAATTCAACTCGTTCAAAATTGTTGGTACTTTCGTGTAGTATAGGTTAAGCAATGGCTGCACTCTCAACCTCCGTAAGGTCCGTAGTGATAACACTTATGATATATGCTATTCTCCTCTCTCCTTTGCTATTATCGTCATGTGATGCAGCTAGAGCCCCTCGAGGTATATTTTACGTTCATTTAGAAACATATATATAGTACTAATAGACACTTATCAAAATCAAAAAATTTTGTGACATTAATATTGTGAATATTACATATACGTACATTATTGCCATTAACATGCATGTATTTTTCTGTTCGTGTGTATGCAGTACTCTTAGGGAGCAGCAGATTTCCTGTTGCATGTCTTCACTGTGTGGGGTGTTGTGAACCAACACCCCCAGGTACCTGTTGCACACGCTGTGGTTGTTGAAGATCCCCAATAAAGTCACCATATATGCCTGTGAAGCTCTGAAAAGAAGTCTGATCAGTAAATTGGTGCGACTTGGTGTAATATGTGCATGTTATTCAATAAAGAAACAACTTGGTTTCTTTAGGTTATTAGGCCTGTTTCTGTACACTTGTTGGAAATGTCGCGTTTGTAACGTTTTATTAATTAAGAGGAACGCCTTATGCTTTATCTTTTTCTTGTTGTTTTGATTATATGTATTTAACTAAAATATGGAAAGAGGGAAAAACGAAAAGGGATATTTACACAAATGGCCAGTCGAATTTACAGTTTAATTTTTTTTTAGCAGGTATACATAGAATATATAATAATTAGAGATAATACATAAAGTACCCATCAAACTTGTCCGAAAAAATCATTTACACACCTAAACTTTACGGGCGACCTTTTACCCCACTCTTCTAAACTTAAGTGAATTTAATACCCCCTCTGCGCAAAACCTGTAGTTAACATAGTAGCTGCGCGTGAAGGCAAAAAAAAAAATTAAAACTAATTTACAGGTTCATGTGTCACTTTCTAATAGGATATTATAACTAATTAACTTAATATTGTTTTTTTCTCTTTTATTTTTTATTTTTTCTTCTTTAACATGAAAATATTATGTTAAAAAACAATTTTTTTTTCTAATTTTACAAAATTTATTTTTGTAGTTTTTACACAAAACAAAATCATTAAAAAGAATTGAAACACTGAAGAAAAAAATATTTTTCAAAAACATAAATATTTTGTTGGAAACATTTTCTTCGTTTTTTTTGAAAACAAAAAATATTTTGTTAAAACTATTTTTTTTCGTTTTAACTATTTTTTTAAATTTTACAAAAAACAAGTTTTTACAATTTGTTAAAAAATAGTTTTTTAACACAATATTTTTGTTTTTGCAAAACTGAAGAAAAAAATTCAAGCAAATTATTTTCGTTTTTGAAAAATGTTATTTTTTCTGTTTTTAAATATTTTATTTTTGCAAAAACTGATTTTTTTTGTGTATAAACTGATTTTTTTTTTTTTGAAAACAGAAAAAATAAATTTTATTTTTTACAAAATATTTTTGTTTTTAAAAACTGAAAAGATTATTGTCAACAAATTACTTTCTTTTTTTAAAAGTATATATTTTTATTTTTTTTAGTTTTTAAAAAAAATATTGTTTTGTAAAAACTGGGAACACAAATTTGTAAAAATAATTTTTTTTTGTTTTTTAACATAAAATTTTCGTTTTTTAAAAACTAAAATTTAAAAAAAATGGAAAAATTGAAAATAGGGGACCGGTGCGTGTAACACACAGCCATCATAAGGCTTGGTTCAGTTTTTTGAGGGCGGTATTAAATTCACTTAAGTTTAGAATAGTGGGGTAAAAGGTCGCCCGTAAAGTTTAGGTGTGTAAATGGTTTTTTCGGACAAGTTTGATGGGTATTTTATATATTATATCTAATAATTATATACATATTATACATATATTACACATCCAGTATCTATTTTAAGTTTAAGCGCTCAGATAGGCGACTATTCAAGCACCACAGGAGAACTAAAGGTAGATGTCAAAATTTTAAGGGATCAAGCCAAATCCTAAATTAAGATAATTTTTAAAATCTAGGAGTCTATTAGGGTAACTTGGAGGTTACTCTACCCTAAACCCTAACTCACACCTATATAAAGGGATACATATTATCTTGAAGAGGTGTCTTAAAATTGCATAAACTCTTAGGATATCACAAAGAGATTATAATATGGCAGAAAACTTCTTGACAATTAAATAGTTCAAGAAGCTGAAGATCAAATACATCCCAGGAGGTCTGCATCATCCTATATTCGAGAAATACGTGGCTTCAGTCCTCGAATTACGAAGATAATCGGGAGAGAAGAATCAAGTGAGAAATATAATTATACTCACAATTGATTTACCCGAGGTTCAAACTAAAACACGATTACCCATTCCCCCATGAACCCAAATATATAATTTATTTTGAAATATCACCTCAAATCGAGGTCCATTCCCCAAAATTTTAAAAACCTAAGTTCTACCCAAAATACCCAATTTCCCCCCTTGAAAACCTTGATTTGAGTTGAAATCACGTGTCAGGATGTCAAATATTAAAGAAAACGAGTTAGAAATGGCTTACAATAGATTAGGAAGAGATGTTGTCTTTGAAAAATCGCCCAAGAGTGTTTTAATTTTGAAAGAGTATAAAAAATGGTTGGAATGTGTCTAAGTAGTTATGAATTTACAAGTCTCGCAATTGCGACCAGGGTTCGCAATTGCAACCAGGATTCGCAATTGCGAACACCTCGGGAAACTGACACTTTCTCATTTGCAAAGGAAATGTCTCATTTGCGACGAAGTCAAACTTCCAGTCATCTTTGCATTTGCGAGGACCTTTCGTAGATGCGAAATAGCATTTGCCATAGAACTGTTGCATTTGTAACTAATGCTTCCCAAGTCCATTTTCGCATCAAATTTTTTTTTTATTTTGTGATTGCAGTTTTTTTTCACATGTCACAAAAATTGTTGCTCAAACACTAACAAAGTAGCTCAATAATGAGTTGAATACATCGGAAACACAAAGAATATTGATTATATATGATTTCAGTTCTTCTGGTCTATTTTTTCCCCATCTCTTTTGATCTAATTGAAAGTCTAAATCACTTACAACTCGGTGGAACGTAGTAACTCAAATTAAACTTAGTTTCAATTCTGTACGTTTATAGTTGTTTCGAATTCAATTTTGATAATAACTTTTAGGTTTACATTTATGGCCGAAGAATAACATTTCTAATTCCATATTTGTTGGTCAACAATTTGAGTCGGTTGAATTAAACAGTTTGTAAGAGATTATTGAATTTTTGCCTTAGAAATAGAAATAAATAAAAGAAAAAAGGTTGATATTGGTACAATCTGATCCATTTCCAGAGAGTAATCCTTACCCTGACGTATCATTCCTTTTTCTAATATACTCCCTCCGTTTCAATTTATGTGAACCTATTTCCTTTTTAGTCCGTTCCAAAAAGAATGACCTCTTTCCTTATTTGGAAACAATTTACCTTTACGCAATGATTTATAGCCACACAAAATAAAGGTGCCTCATTTTACACCGCAAGATCAAAAGTCTTCTCTCTTTTCTTAAACTCCGTGCCCAGTCAAATGGGTTCACATAAATTGAAACGGAGGGAGTATGAAATAGGGGATTTCACTAAGTTGATTCTTAGGAAATGTCGAATCAAACCATTTGTCTTTATTTCAACAAAAGAAGCACAAGCTTCTTAGCAAGAAGAATTTTTTTTTTGTCTTGGTTCCAATTGAACACTAAACAAGTCCGAACTAATTGAATACTTGTGTCAGAAATTTCTCGAATCAGTTTGTCATTTTCATAAATGATATATTTGACAACTCAAAGTTGCACATTATCCCTTTCCTGCGCACATTTTGTACACCCCTAACTGTAAACATTAAACTGATGGATTAGTTTAGGTTTAGAACATGTGCGCTTTAACCAAATAAGTAATTATTATTATTATTATTATTATTATTATTATTATTATTATTATTATTATTATTATTATTATTGTTATTATTTCATATTCCTTACCTTATACCATAAGGATATTCGTGGTATTTCAGAATAAATAGACATAAATGCCAAATAACAATTTGGGATTTTACATTCGAATAGGCAGAAAGAGTAGTCCATCTTTTCTTTCTTCTCTCTTTTTGGTATAAAGTAAACGAGACAAGTTTAGTATGAGAAGCAACAATTTTCTAAGATGGTAAGGAGGACTGTGGCTTCCTTGTAAACATGTCTAAGAATCTTTGAAACTTAGCATGGTTTACTCCTCTTTAGTCAACATTAAGTAGGTATATTTTAGGAAAACTACGAGGGCTGGTGTTAATGCGAGGTTGGAGGTTTGGAGACAGACCCTCGAGTCTAAGGGTTTTAAACTAAGCAGGTCTAAGACAGAATATCTAGAGTGCAAGTTTAGCGCCGAGTCGAGCGAAGTAGGCTGGGACGTGAAGTTGGGATCTCAGGTCATAGCCAAGAGGGACAGTTTCAGATATCTTGGATCAGTGATTCAAGGGGACGGAGAGATTGACGGGGATGTCACTCACCGTATAGGAGCGGGGTGGTTGAAGTGGAGGCTCGCATCAGGAGTCTTGTGTGACAAGAAAGTTCCACAGAAACTCAAGGGGAAGTTTTATAGAGCGGTGGTTAGACCTGCCATGTTGTATGGGGTGGAGTGCTGGCTTGTGAAGAACTCTCATGTCCAGAGAATGAGAGTTGCGGAGATGAGGATGCTCAGGTGGATGTGCGGGCTCACCGGATTAGATAAGATTAAGAATGAAGTTATTCGGGAGAAGGTGGGGGTGGCCCCAGTGGATGAGAAGATGCGAGAAGCGAGACTCAGGTGGTTTGGGCATGTGCGGAGGAGAAGCCCTGATGCACCGGTGAGGAGTTGTGAGCGACCTGGCGGTGGTTGGCGCGAGTCGAGGCAGAGGGAGGCCTAAGAGGTATTGGGGTGAGGTGATTAGGCAGGATATGGCTAGAATGGGGATTTCCGAGGACATGACCCTCGATAGGAAAGTTTGGAGGTCTAGTATTAGGGTTGTAGGGTAGGGCCTTCTGGAATTCTTAGTACTTCTGTTAGGGGCTAAGTGGGGTTTGGTAGCGATCTCTATAGTTACTTAATGTAATGTGTTGTGCCTCTTATGGTAGTAACCGATTGGTATTATTGCATGTCATTCTACTTTCGGTTTTATGTTTAGATAATTATTTATTTGATTTATCCCGGATTTACTAACATTGTTTTGTTTTGTTTTGTTTGTTGATTTTCTCTCTCTTTTTCGGAGCCGAGGGTCGGCCGGAAACAGCCTCTCTACCCTTTCGGGTAGGGGTAAGGCCTGTGTACGTATTACCCTCCCCAGACCCCACTTTGTGGGAACATACTGGGTAGTTGTTGTTGTTATCGGCTATATGTCTATTTTTAAGTAGCTCCCTATAAAAATTGGTTAATTCACAAAATATTACTAATATTAGCTAAATACTATTAATATTAGCTAATTAGCTATTTATAGCAAAAAAATATGAAAATTTTGCTTTCTTTTGAGTGACGAATAGATTGAGTACATCTTAAAGAGATTAAATCTCAATTTTGGGATGATGGTGAAGTTTTGTGGTGATTTAAATTGAAAATTCGAAGTAAAAACTGAACATGGAAAAAAATAATGTGTATAATTTATGTATTACATATGTATCATATTTGTATATATTGTGTATCACATATACATCCAATTATCCATGTATATCTCTGTGTGTGTGATACATGTTTGATACATGTGTCGCATAAGAATTTTTTGAACTTAATTTAATTAGGAATTTTGATACAAAACCAGGAAATCACCTCCAATCTTCCTCAAATTTAGTACTTTCTATGTTCAAGTTTATGTGAACCTATTTTATTTTTAGTCTGTTCCAAAAAGAATGACCCATTTTTAAATTAAAAATTAATTTAGCTTAAACTCTCAATTCTACCCTTAGTGAGAAGGTTTTATAACCACATAAATACTTGTTTAGGATCACAAATTTCAAAAGTCTTGTCTATATGTTTTCAATGAATTTCAACTATATTCATTGAAAAAGTTTCTTTTTTACTTAGATTTTTGTTATATATATATATAACAAAAGTTCCTTTGTTATATATATATTTTTGTTATATGTATATATAGATTTATGTTATATATATATATATACACACTAATTTCTCGATATGTGCGTTGCACGTAAATATCGAACTCGAGTCAAACATATGTTTTAATAATATCAACAACAACAACAACAACAACCCAGTATAATCCCACTTGGTGGGGTCTGGGGAGGGTAGTGTGTACGCAGACCTTACCCCTACCCTAGGGTAGAGAGGCTGTTTCCAAATAGACCCCGGCATCCTTCCCTCCAAGAACTTCCCACCTTGCTCTTGGGGAGACTCGAACTCACAACCTCTCGGTTGGAAGTGGGGGTGCTTACCATCAGAGCAACCCCTCTTGTCTAATTATCAAAATAAAGCTTTGAGTAAATAAGTATATATAGATGAATAAAATACATACTAGGTTTTATGAATGATCAATGTTGATCATTGTATCGAGGTAGATGGTTGGATAACTCCTACCACCACCAAAAATCGAACTTTAATTAAATAATGTGTTTTATTTTTAACTTTGTTTAATTTTATGTTGGATACCTCCTACCACCACAAAAAATCGAACTTTAATTAAATAATGTGTTTTTTTTTTAGTTTCTTTAATTTTATGTTGTACAAACATGTAATGTAATTAAGCATATTTTACCTGCTACGTCCTTATAAGACAGATATTTTTGTTGTATGTCCAATCGAATTCACCTATCAAAATGAATTTTTCAACCATCACTATTTGTAGGCTTGTAGCGCACCAAATTTTCTCCAGGTTTTGAATTCTGATACACAAGATGCTTCTCTACACTTTCAGATACAAGTTACTCTGTACAAGGATTTGAGGTCAATTAACTTTAGTTATTTTACTGGCCAGGATTATACAAAAAATTTTAAGCAAAAGAATAATAGGAACTTAAGATCATTAAACAAAAAATTGCAGGAATCCACAAGCATATTCGATAAATTTGAAATCCCAGAGAGATTAGTGAAAAGTTTGTACAATCCAAACACAATAGTAAATGTTTGACTGCATAAGCCTATATAATTTTCAGTTAACATGTCATAGGGCTGTTCATTTGGATCGATATCCGAAATTCGAACTGATTCATTCAATTTCAGATTTCAGATTTTGAATTGTGTTTATTAAAAATTCGGATTTCGGATCGGATTTGAATTGGTATATTTTATTCTGATCCGATCCGAAATATGAATTTATTAGGGATGTATAACTACTACACTTTAATTTCGGATAGTCGGTACTTCCTTTACATCAACCTCCAACTTATTACCTTTACGATTGCTAGATTTAGCTATATTAGCAACTTAGTACTCTGATAAATGCATTACATGAATTTTTCTTAATATATTGCGTATTTTACAAAGAAAATATATATATTAGTTGAACTTTGAGGCATAATAATACGATCCGAAATTCGATCATATCCAAACTTTAAAATCCGATCCGATCCGATTTAATTCAGATTGTATTTTCTAGAATCCGAAATCCGAAATTCGAAACTGAAATGTGCTAAATCAAATTCGATCCGTGCACAGCCCTCACGTCACAGATGACAAATCCGATGTCCAATTAATAACTCGTATTAAGAAACTTTATTATTCTCTTTTGGCTAAAGAATAACATTACAGAATGTATAGGAAATAAAACACCGAATAAAGTCTGCATCATCATTTATGTTTCTGTCGAAACCAAATAAAACATAGTTGTTCTATATTTGAGTTTAAATTTTAATGGGGAAATATATAAATATTTACTTTGAATTATTATTATTACTTATAATATATGGACAAATGGAATTGGACTAAACACTTCTTACTTAAGTTGCTACAACACAATCTCAGAATTGAAGCATTATCACTAAGTATCATGCCTACAACTACTGTATGAGAAAATCACAAAGTACAATTACGCAAAACACATTTAAAAAAATTATGGGTAAAGAGTTATGCCTCCAATCTCAAGTTTATCAAATACTGTATTTTATACAAGTCAACAACAACAACAACAACAACAACCCAGTATATTCCCACAAAGTGAGGTCTGGGGAGGGTAATATGTAGACAGACCTTACCTCTACCCGAAAGGGCAGAGAGACTGTTTCCAATCGACCCTCGACACAGGGAAGGGAAGGCAAAGAAAAATAAAAACACAAACAACATTAGTTACTCCAGCATAAATCGCATAAATAATTATCTAAACATAAATAAACTGGCATGTAATAATATTAAAACAGTAACTACCAGAAATGACTACCATAAGAGGACACAAACCAATATACGAATCATCTATGGATAAGCCTACCGCGCCTCACCCAACCCCGGAAAGGGAGTACGAAAAATCTAGAAGCCCCTATCCTACAACCCTGATACTAGACCTCCAGACTTTCTTATCAAAGCTCATGTCCTCGGAAATTCGCATCATGTCCATGTCCTGCCTAATTACCTCTCCCCAGTATCTCTTAGGCCTCCCTCTACCTCGCCTCACACCGACCACCGCTAGCTGCTCACTGTATTTTATACAAGTCATTAATCAAAAAGAACTACAAACAAACACTCAGTGGTGAAGCCGTAATTATTTTTCCATCTACTCATGGATTGGTGGCAATTGAAATCCAGTAATTGGACCAACGCTTCAGTCGTAATTGAGACGTATATAGACAGTCATAACAGAAAGCGTAAAATAATTTAGGTTTAGGCAGATTGTACATACGAAAAGTTTGATATTTTTCAAATTGTTTTTCATTCAATATACCATTATTTATATATTCTTGCCCTATTTGATCTTCAATTAAAAGTGTTGGCGAGTCATTAATTCATCTCCCAAATTTGCAACCATTTTTCCAAATTAAAGGAAGAATCAAATACATCATAACGAAAGAATGATAGAACTACTAATCAGGAAAGAAAACTACATTAATCAATCTTTCTGTGAATCCATGTTGTGCTAAAAAATTTATAAAATACCAAATAGCCAGAATAAGTTGCGGTTATTATGACTCTGGACCATCATATATCCAAAAAATAGTTTGGGAAGAGTATTGCTTATAATACAATGGTTGAACCATTAGAGACCTAATTGGATAGTAACTTCACATCTCAATGCAAGTACCCACTCATGATATATATACTCACGCATGTACATATATTAAATTTCTAAAAAATAGAATTCAAACATCTCAAACTGAATTAGAAGAATGAAGAAGGCACAATCTTTCTTTAGAAAACATGAGAACAAAGAAAAATATAATCACTTGCTTAAAGTTAGTTTTCAAGTTTTGGTTTCAAAGCCCAAAAATATTGACTTAGTGAGAAGAAGAAGGCACAGAGGAATAACTTCCATAAGAACCATGTCAATTTTTTCAAATATGAAGCATTGGGTAACCGGGAGTTTTTAGTACTAAGCGTTGTGTTTTTTAGTTTTGCCATGCGGCCTTTGGCTAAGTTTGGTTTTTCTTTGTAAGCTTGGTATTTTTAGGTTTTAATTTAACTTTAAGCTATATATATATATATATGTTTTGTTTGTTGATTTTCTCTCTCTTTTTCGGAGCCGAGGGTCGGCCGGAAACAGCCTCTCTACCCTTTCGGGTAGGGGTAAGGCCTGTGTACGTATTACCCTCCCCAGACCCCACTTTGTGGGAACATACTGGGTAGTTGTTGTTGTTGTTGTATATATATATATATATATATATATATATATATATATATATACACATACTATCACCTTATTTGCTACTTCATATATAACTTTAAGCTTTGCATCTAATGTCACTAATCACGCTTAGAAATATGGAAGGTGATTTATGCATGTAATTTTTGAGAGAAAGAACCTTATTTATTTGGTTTTTTAATTTTTATATGTGCTCAGCTAGTTTTGGTAAGTCTATGGCTAATGGCTGGAGGTTGATAAGTTGAGACTTTATTTGGGACATTTGTGTAAATTGCCCTAAATGTTATCAAAAGGCAAATATCCCTCTAATTTTTAACTTCCTACCCCGTCTTTTCATTTTTTTTCCCTCCATTTTTTTTTGTGTCGCTATTTGTAAGAAAAAAACGTATTTAAATGGTTAAATGATACAAGCCTAGCGGGATTGAAGGTTAGCTCACTTACTGAGTTCCTTAACTTTTACGGTTAAGGTGAAGGGTTTAAATCCATCAATAGTATAACATTCTCTTCCCCTTTCCCCTCCCCGCCTTCGATGTAATAAGGAAAAAAAAATATGCTGGTCCAAAGCAGACAATATCATATCATATTAAAAGTATATTTGGGTTGTTTCAACCCAATAACTAGTATCAGAGCCAATGGTTTGGCAGAACTATGAATATGGTAGAGTGTGGTGTGGGGCCGACTTTGTACCTTTGCCCGTCTACGGGGATTATGACCTTTACCCATAGCTTTGAAGACGCATATGCAGTCTTTGGGCTTCCATGAACGCAAATACTCAGGATCATGTGGGTGGTACACCGTTAATCTCTAAATTAGCGCATAAATTGTGATGGATCACGTGGAACTTAGTTCAAGGGGAAGATTGTTGTGAGTATGTTAACAAAATTCCACATGGAAAATAGAAAAAATAAGCTACTTATAAGGAGTTCGATACTTTTAATGGTGTGAGGCCTTTTAGAAAAACAGTAGGTCTGATCCAAAGCGGACAATATTACATCATGTTAAAAGTATCTTTGGGCCGTTTCAGCCCAGCAAGTCTTAGCGTTTTGACCTTGATCATGCTCATGGCAAATATAAACACTTATAACGAATGCAAATAAGAATTGAGCCAAGGCTCTTTTTAGGGGGTTTCCTGCAACCCACGTAGTTGCTTTAATCTTTGCATTAATGAGAAACACACATAACAGAAATAATAAAAGGGCAGCAATAGCTCAGTATACTTAACAGAAATAATAAAAGTTGCATTAATGGATGGAAGCTGAAAACTGAAAGTGACCGAGCAACACATTTGAATCAGAAGATCTCACATAAACTTGGTTCCTTGTCCTCCACATGAAAAAAAATCACTTTCTCCTTTCTGTCATAATTAAGAGATCAAAATGTTCATTGAAACAATATTTACTTTCATTTTTAAACGTATATGACAACGAATAAGCACTCATGTCAATGGGTCTGTTTCCTTACGCTAATCAAACTTTCCTCATTATAAGAAGATGCACTAGTTTTTATGTTACACTGGGAATATTCATAGGACTACACAAACTAACAACTGAAATAATCATGTTGCAGTAAGTTTATTCCCATTATAAAAGGATTCCCCACCACTGAACCTATCTATCTCTATCCCGTAAGAGGGGCAATAATGTTGAGGAAACAGAAAAATGAAAGAAGCAAGAAACATATTGCGTACACTGGTATCGTCGTTTATATTTACAAAAGCTAGAAGAAACTAACTGATGCGGATCTTTTACGAAATGGTGTTTTAGATCGAGAACCTTGCAAAACTTCTGCATATTTCAACAACTCAGATTTCTGGACATTTTCTGGGTCATGGTTATTTCGTTTATCTCGAGGTGAATCAGCAAGATGTTTCGAGATATAATCCAATGAATCGCTATATCTCCTAACACCTGTCAAATAGTTGTTGCGATCTCCCTTAACGTTCCTTGAACCTTGAGATACTGGATTGAAATCCACAAACTGTTTGGATGAACCCTGAGATGAGATTCTTGATCTGCTGCGGAGCCTAACAGCTCCAGCATCTATAGCAGCCGTATCTGAGTTGTACCCCGAAGAATAACTTGGGCGTCTTTCTGTACTGTGAACCATTTCCGGAGAACTCTGACCATGATGATGGTCCTTTCCTCGTACTAATCTCATAAGCTTACCAAAGACTTTGCTTTTGTTTGAAGCGTCAGTCTTATGGGCTGAAGAATTATCAACAGAAGTATCATCAAACTCACCAGAGTCCGAAAGATAGGATGCTTGGGAGGATAACCAATCAGAATCAATATCTGAAACGTGGATCCCCCAATCCTCTTGGCCTTCTTGATTTGCATATTCAAGGATTAGTTGCTTGGCTTTCTTCTCAGATTTGGGGCTTAATGTTTTACTGAGGTCCCTTGCAGTTGTTTTACCCGGGACAGGCTGATAGTTCCTCAGCTCATACCGCAAGCAAGCATTTACCCATCGAAGATAGACTAGTTCCTCAGCATCATTACATCGGTCTGCTTGAAGCTGCTCAAGTTCCTTTACTAAATCTTCATTTTGCTTTCTCAGTCGTAGCTTTTCTTCTTCCAATGCTTTTGTCTGCGACACATAACAGGTCAACAAGCACATGACAATAGACAAAGTTGAAAATAAAATTTCACAACTTAAAGACTTACTTCATCATCTCCCGGAACAGAAGTGGCAAGGATCTGAACGGATTCCAGTCTCTCAGCCAGCATCGAGTTTTCTACTCTTAAGCTGTGGTTAAATTTCCTCAACTCATCAGCCTCGCTCTCCAAGTCCTTCAATTTTTCGGGCTTTAACTGAACATCTGATTCAGCTTCAACATGATTCTTTTCATCTCGCAACTTCAAAACTCTTTCTTTAAGGGATAAAATCTGTTCCTTATTTTGATCAGCTTCCAGCCGGAGTTTCTTTTTCAGCTGCTTTATCTTCAATTTCGCAGCTTCAAGGTCTGACACAACGTTTGCATAATCAGCCACTTGAGCCTCTAACCTCATCTTCTCTGCCTTCAAGGACTCGACTTTAATACCCAAAAGCTTAGCCTCCATATTGTTTATTTTAAGCCGATTTTGAAGCTCCATGACAGCAGATTCTTGCTCCTTGAGGCCATAATACTCAAGCAGTTGAATTTCAAGAGTCCTCTCCCTTTCTTTAAGAGTTTTAACAATATTCTTAAGGTTCTTAATCTCTTGCTCATGGTCATCCGCAACAATTTTATGTTCTCTGGGTGAATCTGAGTCCTGCTGTGGTGTTTCAACATCCTTCTTTGGAGAAAAATTAGCCTTTGAAGATAAACTGAATTCCTTCACAATTTCATTGAACTCGGGCAGAAGAAACCCATCTCTATCTCCATCAGACTTGCAACTTGTAGATGGAACACTTACAGAACTCTCAATAATGCGTTTTGGTATGGAGAAGTCCTCCTTCAAGAGAAGTAAATAAGTGATTAGCTTACAAGCAGAACAACAAATCAACAGTCTGATAATACCGAAGCATCATTCAATTTTCGTCCCATCAAAACTCCTTTTTTGGTCAATTCACAACACTGTGTTCTATTTTTCTGGCTATTCCAAAAGTAAACTATATTAAGCAGATCAAAAGCTGATGGAAAAGGGGAAGGAGGGAAAAAGGATAAAAGTTCAGATTTTTGAGGAATCAATCTATTCAAAATAACAGAATTAAGCAAAATACTATGACACCATGACACATTGAAGTCACTAGTGTTTTCTGCTACTGTAGATAAAGTAACAACAAACCCAGTGAGTTCCCACAAGTAGGGTCTGGAGAGGGTAGTATGTATCCCGACCTTACTCCTACCTTGGGCTTTAGCTGTTTTTGATAGACCCTCGGCTAAAGAGGCAACAAGTGGTAACAACAACAAGATATTAAGAAAATTGAAGCACATAATGCAATCAAACCGTAGGTAGTACCATCAATCCAAGAATAGAGAGATACCATACTAACACTAATGCTATCTGCTACCTATCCGAGAAAGAAAAACAAATAGAAAAAAAGATGAAGCTACATAGCAGGAGTTATACTACGACGCCTCAATTCAAATAAGAAATTCAAACAGTTAAAAATATGATCATGCTAGAAATTATTACTTATAGGAAGCTCTTCCAACTATAAACTAATCATTGCCCCAGTTAATTCTACTGTTTCTAATTTAACACCAATTAACGCAATCAGTTAACAACTAATACGTTCTATGCTGAGAATTGAATCAATATATAAACAACAGAGTCAACCCGTCAAATCTAACAAAAACCTAAAATCAAGTAAGAATTCAGAACATCAAAATAAGAATCAACAGTCTAATAAACTTACATCTCTCTCTGGCACAATAAAAACTGAATTGCGCGAGGCAGTAGTCTTCTGATCATCATTTTTGAGCTCACCTTTTGTACCACCTGTAACTCAATCCATCATATAAAATCAATCCCAGAAAGAAAAATAGGGAAAAGTCCTCAACCCTATCCCCCCCCCCCCAAAAAAAAGGATACAAAGGAACAAAAGGTCCCATTTTTTGACTTACTTAGGTTTAGGAGGTTGTGGAACTGACCTGAACTGGGCGACGGAGAAGAATTGGAGGGCTTAATTCTTTTGTTTCTAAAAAAGGTAAAGATAATTCCACCGAGTGAGAGAGCTAAAGCAACCCCAAATTTCAAGATTACAGGCCTTATGTCCCTCTTGTCTCTCATCCTCCTTTGCTCTCACTAACTGCAAAAGTCAATCATTTCTTCAAGCAAATCTCCCTCTTCGTCATCATCCATCTGGAAAACCCCAAATCACCAAAGAAAACAACATGAAACAAACAAATCAAAGTGAGTTGCACAAGGAGCAAGATTCCCTGTTACAGACTTGAATTGGACCCGAAAGAAGGAAGAGAAAAGAGGAGCGGGATTCACAAATTACAAGTTTGGGGCATTTAAGTTGGTAAATGAATCGTGAACTCCAACAGGAAATGAGAAAGAATCAAGTTTGAAAACGTAAATTTGATGTGAATTTGTTCTGTTACAGTTTATGTTTGTCTGACTCAAGCACACGCAACCTGATGGACAACTTTCAATTACTAATATTCTATTTTGCTGTTTTTTTATGATTAGTAGAAACATGCGTAGGGCTCACTGAAATATGCCAATGAAGACCCAACTTGGTCCACGTCTGTATTTGTCTTTACATTGAACCACGAATATATACAAAAAAAATAAATTGTCTTATGTCAGGTGGATTGCAAATTGCATTATTGCAAAAATAAGTATAATACATTTTATATTTGAAAAAAGAATTAATTTTAAATTCTTTGTTTAAATGACATAATATCCTTTCTGAACCGAGAGCCTATTAGAAACAACTTATATGTCTGCTAGTTTGGGGTAAAGCAACCTCTCTACCTGTCAGTTAGAGGTGAATTGTACAGGCTACCCTTCCAGACCCTACCTAGTGCGAATATATTGAGTGTGTTATTGTTTAAATGACATAATTTTATAATTATATAAATATTATAATAATATTCAATACCTTAAACTTTAAGAATTATTTGCATTATTATACCATTCACATTGAATTACATAAAAAAGAGGGAGGAAGTAACATACACTCATCGCACGACTTACCTTAACTAAAGTCATTTGCATGCCCGATTAAGATGATCAGTGAGGTTATGGCATATTCACTTTTGTCAGAGACAGTCTCTTAACGTGGGCCACACCACTAATATTCGCCAGGCATGTTTTACCTTTATAAATACCAAGAAGAAAGATGAAAGGGGGTTCCTCTCCTTCCCCATGGGGGCTCAAAAAACAAAGAGCAAAACAAGGAGGGAGAATCAGAAAGAAAAACAGAAAGACAGATGATCAAAAAAGAATATGGTTGTAAGACTCTGAACCTCCATATGGGAGGCAGACCACCCTATTATCATCAATAAAGATCATCCATATTTTCTGTTATTAGAAGAACGACTCTTAATTACCGTTTCCCCTACTTGATTCTCAATTTATTACGACTTGCTATGATTGACCCTCAACTTACATATATTGTTTTGCGTTCCTAAAGTAACTGGTAATTTTAGAGCCAAACAATAATCATATAAATATTATAATAATATTTAATACCTTAAACTTTAAGAATTCTTTGCATTATTATACAATTCACATTGAATTACATAAAAAAGAGGGAGGAAGTAACATACACCCATCGCATATTAAGCTGTAACCCTTTATGATTGGAGTCCACCGTCCACGAGTAGATAAAATAGATTAGATGCTTTCATTCCAATGTAAAATTACATTTCTTTCCAATGTTTTAAGCCAAGTTTGTGAATAATTAATAGGAGAAATTGAAAAATTGAAAGGTCTGCCTATTAAACCTTATAAATATTCAAGTTATCTTATATCACGTGAAGCACGAATTCCACTAACGGAGAGAGAATAACGTCTTATTTGTTTATTTGTTTGCACTTAATGGAGGTCTGAATCTTAATCATTCAGAACTAAGATATTAAGTGTATTTGTTTATAAAGTCTGCATCTTAATTATTCTGATGTTAATCATTAAGTGCGTTTGTTTTTTTACTTCACAATCACTTAATGAGTCTGAATAGGTCTGTTTGATTAAGATTTATAACAGAGACTTAATTTCATTAAGATGCTATCACATATTCATTATTAATTGCCGCCACCACCTACTATTATCAACTACCACCATGCCACTACCACCACCATAGTCAACCACCACCACCACCACCACCATCCTCAATCATAGTCGTCATCATTATCAACCATTACCATCCACCATCCACCATCCCCGCCACTCCGACAACCATTATTTTCACCCACAGTCAACACTTATCCACCTCAATTACCACAACCAACTACCCCATCACCATTAACAATCACAGCCGGCACCGCCCATCATTATAATCTACCACCACCTTCCTCAATCACAAACCATCACCCGCCATTATTAACTATTACACCCACCACCACCATACTCAATCATAATCGCCACCACCACCATCCTCAATCAACCAAAACTACTACCAACCACTATCTCTAATCAGCATTCACTCGTTTTCCATCACCACCAATAACTATCATATTATTAAAAACTATATATTTTATTGATACAATATTAGATTAGTCAGTATTCATTTGAATTTTATGTTTATTATTTTCAAATAAAGACAAATTTTATGCATTCAGATGTTAGAAATCAAATGGTCTTAATTTTTAGTATTCGGATTTTAATACATATCTTAATATATTCAGATGTGTATTCAAACTCAAATGTGTATTCAGATTCAGACGTCTTAATCTTAAAAAAAAAAAATAAGACCTAAAGAGACCTAAGGATGGAATCAGATACGTTGATTCCGATTAAGGCTTATGGATAACAAACATGATTACCCTTGCGCCATTGACTTGCCTTCAACTTGCTATGGAGGGGTATTTACCCTTTCTTTTCCGATGAATATATATTTGTGATTCACATAATCTTATTTATTATAAATAAGTATCATTTCAAAACTATATTTTCTATAACTGTTATTTAATTTTTATAACTAAATATATATTTATGATCACCTCTTACCCTTAAGCCATAAAATACGACGCCCTCTCTCTTATAAAATATGTTGCCTATCAAGCTTGACCCTAATGAAGGCAACGAATTCTTCATGGCCAATTCCAGTATGTTTCTTCTTCTTCTTCTTCTTCTTCTTTTTCGATTTTGATTGTTTTCTTCTACCAGTATGTTTATTTCTTCTTCTTCTTCTTCTTCTTCTTCCTCTCCATGGCAAGGAATTTTTTGGAACTTTAACTTATTGACAATTTCTTCTTCAGCGGGTGCTAGAAATTTCTTCCGATTCGTTATGAGTGGATGCTAGCCAAATTCAGTTCTGGGACTTTACCTTCTTCAGACGCGTTACAGATGCTAGCAATTCCTTCTTCATCGATCTTTCTCGTTTTCTTCTTCTTTCTCTCATCGTTGCTTACGGAATCGTGGTCGGAATCCGATGGATCATTGGAAAATCGCCGACTAAAATAGGTGGTCTAAAGTTTGGGGTTGAGCAATTCAAAAATTTTGTTAATTTTTTAAGAGCATTTCAATGTATCCCGTTGTATTTCATTGTATTCACTACCGTTTTTTAATTGTAATTCAATGTATCTCGTTGTATTTCATGTATTTCATTGTATTCAGTATCTTTTTTTTTCTAGTTATATTTCAATGTATTCCGATGTATTCTATGTGTTTTATTGTACTCACTGTCTCTCTATATGCCATGAATGTATTCATATATATTTTTTAATTAATATAATTTATATATTCAGATGTATTATATTGTTTCTCTGAAGATTGCTATATTTTTGGGGTATTTTCGGTTGAGAATATTTTTTATAACTGAAAAATATAAAATTTATCTGTTATAATTGAGTTTGTTGAGTTATATTAGGAGTTTATTATGTTAATTGATTCGCTTTCCGTTTTAAAAACAGTGTAGTCCCCTAGCTATTTCACGTCATGAATAAAATCATATACAATAATTTGTTGAGCTGTAATCCCATGTTTCACTCCATGAATACAGTCGAATACACTCAAATTCAACAACTGATTAGCTGGATTCACGCCTATTTTTGCTATTGTATTCATGAATACTATAGTTTAAATACATCAAATACATCTTATAACAACATAAAATATATATATAATCCGTACTATAGCAAATAATATCTATAAATAACTAATTACTACGAAAAGATAATGTTTTATGAAAAAATCTCTAATATTAACATAAACTTAACCGACAGTCAACTAAACATAAAAGTCATAAAACTCAATTATATAATGAAAATTTATTGTTTCAAAGGGTCAATAGTACTAGAGAGATTACGAAGTACATAATATACTAGCTACTACTAATACAATGCTTACCAGAGAAAGCAAATAGAATTACAACGCCAAATGAAGGATTAAATAAGGCTATTTAGGGGTAAAAATAGCACGGTCTAGCCAGTTTTCGGACTGGTCATTCAAAACTAGCCAGCGTTTATCAAGTTAATAAAAAATAGCCATTATTTTGCTGCAACAACGACCTGTCCAACATAATATACTAGAGTTTGACGCACATGTGTATGAACCTCCGGCATATTAAGCTGGACTAGTATACTTTGCTGGCTTCAGTATAATATACTGGAGACTCGAGCACTGGTGCTCCAAGCTCCAGTATATTATGCTGGACTGATATATTATACTGGAGTTCCAATATATTATGGTGGAGTATTTTTTCAGATTTTGAATACTGTTTCGTTCAAATTTATCTTTACATGAAAACTGACTAAATTTCGATTGCTTTTGAAATTTGATTGTTTTTGAAAGACCACTTGTAAATCTGGGTAGATTTGAAATCCTCCCTATTCCAGGAGATGTAAACCGAAGCCCGCGTGATAAGGGCTGTAAAGATCTATTAGGCAGAGGAAATTGGGATCTTTATACAAATAGCTAGTAATATTTACTCTATATATATATATATATATATATATATATATATATATATATATATATATATATATATATATATACATATATATATATATATATATATATATATATATATATATATATATATATATATATATATATATATATATATATATTAGTCCTTCGGCACGTATGTACCGAGTTATTTACTACACTAAATAAATAAGATTAGGGATTTTTAAGAGAGCAATCATAACTTAGAGCAACAAAAACAAATTTTATCTTCTGAATTAAAAGGGGTCAAAGCTTCTTTCAGTAAGGTGGAGAAGGAAAAAGAACGCCAGGAATGTATATATATATATATTAGTCCTTCGGCACGTATGTACCGAGTTATTTACTACACTAAATAAATAAGATTAGGGATTTTTAAGAGAGCAACCATAACTTAGAGCAACAAAAACAAATTTTATCTTCTGAATTAAAAGGGGTCAAAGCTTCTTTCAGTAAGGTGGAGAAGGAAAAAGAACGCCAGGAATGTACTTTCTCTGAGCAATTATCTATGTCAAGTGAGGAGATTAGAGAACTTAAAGTTCTGTTAAGCAAGAAGGAAGAATATGCGGGAGAGTTAGTACAGAACTTATCTCAGGCTCAGGCTCAGGCTGATTTGCGAGCTTCTTCTGATAAGGCACGTGCCTTAGAAGACTCTCATGCCTCCCTTGAAGCCACCTTAGTTCTACTTCGAATGAAAATCAATCATTGAAAAATGATCTTACCTTGTGGAAAAAAGACTATGCTCTCATCGATGAGAGTTTTGATGCGGAGGTGAGCTGGGCTTTCCTGAATTCTCGCCGTAATGCTTTAACGGAGGCTAGTCAAGAAGGTTTTGATTTGCAATCAGAGTTGGACAAGGTCCTAAAGACCATTGAGATGACTGAATTCCTTCTCCCCCAGATGATACCACCGTGGCTGATGATCCCCCCAATGATGGAGCTGCTTCTATTGAAGTTGACAATATTGTAAACCAAGCTCCCGAGGATCAGCCAGCAGAAATTGAGGCTCCCGTGGCTCCTGCTTCTCTTAACAGTCCTAATATCCCAACTGTTGTTACTCCCCTAGCAGTTGACTCGGTGCCTGTAATTTCTTCAGATAAGGAAATTATCCTAACAGCTTCGGAAAAACCAACTCCTTCAAAAGCGAGTTGAGAATTAGCTTTTGAACTAGTCCTCAGTTTACATTAATGGGGGGTTTGTAAAGATTTTCTACTTTATAAAGACTTATTGTTGAATCTTTTTTTAAGTCAAGAAGTTTTATAAGTACTTCTTTGAATATTATTCTTGCCTATTTTCTTATTTAGGACTTATAGAATAATTTAGCTTTATTCTTTATATTATTCTTGCCTATTTTCTTGTTTAGGACTTATAGAATAATTATTTTTAAAAATGTGTTATGATTCATCTTATGGAATATCAACATGAGGTTTAAAAAAGAGAAGGCCCTTTTGTGTATATCGACACTTAATGAAGAAGACGTCTCAACTTCATAATGGTGTTATAATACGATTAAAGAAAAATAGGAAGCACATGTTTTTTGTATAAAATACCTTGAACAAGTTTTTGTTAATGAACTTGAGCAAATTTTTGAATAATACATGTGTTGCGGTACGTCTATAACTTTCTCGTAGCTATTTTTCGTGTAAAAAATTTCTTATTATAAAATACACAAGGTTTTCTTTTACAACATGTCTTAGCACATAGCCATAACCCTATCTTTATATATTTAGAAAGGGTTTGGAAAATGTTTACAACGTTGAAAAATGTTTTTTGTAAAGTAACGTAGTTATTCATAGTTGAATTTTGATATATGGCACTTTGTAGCTGAATTTGATCCGCTTTTACTTGAACTCCCGTATCTCTTTTCCTTTATGGACCGGCGTCTACTTTTCTGTACGAGGCTATATATACTGTATAGTCCCCCAAGTGTTTGAGCGTTGAAGAAATGAAACCTTGAACACTTGGCTATTGCTCTTATGTTGGTCCTTTTCCTGAAACAGAAAATATGCGGGACTCGAAGGTACAATTTTCGATGAAGACTGCCTACCCGTATGCACTTCCATCAGATTGATATAACCCTAGACTTAGAATTTAAGAGTATTCTATTTCGCCATGCAGGTTGTGTTTCATCATTTGACACGAGTTAGGGATTTTGCCTAGCATCTAAAATTGTTAGTAAAATGTTAAGAAATTAAAAGAAAAATAATGCAGCATAAAGATACCTCAACATGTCTGCTTCCTTTTAAAGCAATATTTTTTTTTGAACATATAGTCCCCAGTTTTGAAGAACCTGAGATTTTATTACTTTTGTTCTTTCCTTGCCATTACAGTCCCCAGAATTATATGTCAAACTTTGGGATTTTCTTTTAGCCATAATCTAGTTTATTCCAAGTTACCGTTCCAAATATCTTTCTTATATATGAATTATGAAAAAATACTTTTTATGATTGTGGATAAAATATCACGTATATCAAACATCGGAGATTGTTTACTCAAACTTAGAGAATACTTACTGCAGTTTTGATAATAATAAATGGATAGGTTTTAACGTACCTTTGATCCTTCCAGCCGACCCAATTTCTGAATTTTCCTCTTGCTTTATATATCCTGCCTTCCTTACTCTTTATGGTTATGCGAGATGGATGTCCGATGTTTTTCCCAATATTTCAACATGTGACCAAACAAAAAAATCTTTATTAGTTTGTAATAATTCAATTAACTTACCTCTCGTGTCTGAATTTAAATTGGCTCCCACGTAGATTATTCATTCAGCCCACTATTCAAGTAATTTCACGGTCTCGAACTTCTTAGTTGATCTTTCGATACCTTCTCTTTCCTCTTGACTAGTTGGGTGTTGATCCGGATTTCCTTCGATGTTGTATACGCTGCCCATACATGATACTATATTGACTCTACCGGATATATATTGTTCCCCATTAATTTGGCGAATTCCCCATGGTGTCGGGAATTTCATGACTTGATGAAGAGTTGATGGGACAACGCCCATTTCATGAATCCATGGTCTTCCCATGATTATATTATACACCATTTCCACGTCTATTACCTGAAATTTGGTATCTTTCTCAATATCCTCAGCAAAAGTTGTTAAGTTTACCTCTCCTTTAGTTACTATGCTGGAGTTATTGAATCCTGATAAAGTATGCACCTTTAGAATCATCTTATCCTCCATTTGCATCTCCCGTAACACCCTTAGCAGGATGATATTTGCTGAACTTCCTGAATCATTCAAAACCCTTTTTATTTTAATATCATGTACGACTAAGGATATTACCAGTGCATCGTTATGGGGGGCAACCACTCCTTCCATGCCTGCATCATCATAAGCGATAACTTCAATTTCTAGTGGCTGGCGTGTACGTTTCCCAGGTATAACTGGGAGCTTAAAAACTTTGTTGGAAGCGGGATGTACCACCTCATATATACCTTCTCCCCCGCTTATAACATTTACGGTTCTCTTGGGTGACGGGGGTTTTGGTAGTTTTTGTCTGGTTTTTAAGTAAGCCTGCTTTTCATTCTCACTGAATAACTCAGTGAGATAACCCTGTTTTAATAGATAATCCACTTCACTCTGTAAAAATCGGCATTCTGATGTCTTATGCCCGTGATCATTATGAAACCCACACCAATGATCTGGATTGCGTTTGTTTGGGTTTGAACGCATCTCCCTCGGCCATCGTACCTTATCTCCCATACCTCGCAAAATAGCTACGATCTCGGAGTTGGTAACATTGAAATTGTATCCACCAAACCTTGCCTTCAAACTTCCATCTTCATCAAACGACTCTTGCTTGTTTCTATCATTTCTAAATCTCGAGGAAGAACCGAATTCCCTTCCCCTTAATTTTTGATCATATCACTGATTTTCTTGTTTCGTTCTTGAATCTTTTCCTGAAGGGCCCAGATATGGATCGTATTTGTTCTTACTTGATCTCTTTTCAGTTTCAGACCTACGGGACCTGCTCCTTTCATCATGGGAATGTTGAAGTACAGTATCTTCTTCAATTCTGAATTTTGTGTTATACCTATTATACACATTATTCCATGTAGTTACAGGAAATTCACGAAGGCTTTCCTTAAGCTTTCTTGTAGCCTCAGAGCTTTTGTCATTCAAATTACTCGTGAAAGCTATTGCAGCCCAATTATCTGGTACCCGAGGTAAAGTCATTCGTTCTCGTTAAAACCTATCAATGAAGTTTCTGAGTAACTCCGTGTCTGATTGCTTAATTTTGAAAATGTCCTCCATCATTTTTCTACCTTTTGTGCTCCTGAGTGCGCTTTTATAAAAGAATATACAAGCTCAGAAAAAGAATTAATAGAATTTTCAGGTAAGTTAATGCTCCCTTTGTAAGTGTCTCTCCAAATTTTTTGACCAATACGGACTCGCCTGCTTGGTTAAGTCATTCCCCTTAACGCCCGTAGTAAATGCAGTTACGTGATCTCGAGGATCGGTTGTACCGTCATATTTTGAAATATCAAGCATTTTAAATTTCTTTAGAATAGGAAAAGGAGCTGCACTTGGCTTCCAAGGTTGTTGAGAATATTTATCCGCATCAATCCCTTTAATTATTGGAGGAACTCCTGGTATTTGCTCGATCCGTTCGCTTTGCTCCTTGTGTTGTGCCTGCAAGGTTAGCATCATATTTTGTAAAGAAGAGTTATTTGCATTACCTGTATCCATTTCTCGTGGTTCATTAGGGGATCCTTCGTTTGTGTTATCCAGACCAGAGCGAGGATTCTCCAGTGTATTGTTATTAGGGGTAGGAGTATGTGGCGAAGAAGGAAACTGCCTAACTAAAGTTTGAAGAGCTTGATTGACTCGTGCATCGATTATCCTTTGAAGAGCTTGTTCTGTCCCTTCAAGGTATTCTGACTAATCTTGCTCATCAGACAGAGGTACAAGAGTACCTTCACGAGACTAGCGTGGAGAGGCTTGAGGGGAAGGAATTATATTATCATTGTTCAAATCCCCTTGAAAGTGAGGGATCTGGTTTTCAGCAACATTGTTGTTGTTGTTGGTGTTGATGTTGTTCGACATAATGTTAACCACAAGTAAAGTGTGTAAATTTAGAAAAAATACATTATCAGATTCCCGGCAATGGAACCAATTTGTTTAACCAAAATATAGAACTTTGATTAAAATCAGAAAATAATAGAAAAATCGGGTTACTGATAATCAAGAGACTAAAAAATGTAATAGACTTTCATCAATCAAAATGAACACTAAAGTAAAATTGTATTTCTGTAGGCTTTCAACAGTTAATCGTGTCCACAATTGGTAGAACTTCCTCCTTTTATAGCTAACTCTAGGTAGAAGAATGAAACCTAGGTTTTAATGAGATAATTATGAGTAATAAATGACATTAAACAGGTCGTTACACAATCTTTCTTATTAAATGCTAATTCTTCAACGTATCAGGTATTTAATGATTGAATTTGGACTTCTTTCTGCCTCCAGATCCATGCTTTAAATGTTTTTTGACCTGTTACCTTTGAATGTCTTGAATAGATACGGAACTCGTATATGTTTTCTCTTGGTATTCTTTGTCTTTAAAATTACGTTCCAACCCACTCTAAATAGATACGGGACTCGTAGCCGAATTTCGTCATGTGTCTAATTTGTCTTCTAATATCTTTTATTATCCTTCTTCGGAAGGATAACCTTTTGACCTTTCCACGTGTCTTGCCACGTCAGAAAAAAACTTTTTCCCCAATACATCTATTATGTTAATTGATTTGCTTTCCGTTTTAAAAACAGTGTAGTCCCCTAGCTATTTCACGCCGTGAATACAATCAAATACAATAATTTGTTGAGCTGTAATCCCATGTTTCACTCCATGAATACAGTCTAATACACTCGAATTCAACAACTGATTAGCTGGATTCACGCCAATTTTTACTATTGTATTCATGAATACAATAGTTTAAATACATCAAATACATCTTATAACAATATAAAATATATCTATTATCCGTAATATAGCAAATAATATCTATAAATGACTAATTACTAATAAAAGAAAATGTTTTATAAAAATTTCTCTAATATTAACATAAACTTAACCGACAGTCAACTAAACATAAAAGTCATAAAACTCAATTATAAAGAAAATTTATTGTTTCAAAGGATCAATAGTACTAGAGAGATTAGGAAGTACAAAATATACTAGCTACTACAAATACAATGCTTACCAGAGAAAGAAAATAGAATTATAACGCCAAATGAAGGATTAAATAAGGCTATTTTGGGGGTAAAAATAGCACGACCTAGCCAGTTTTCGGACTGGTCATTCAAAACTAGCTAGCGTTTACCAAGTTAATAAAAAATAGCCATTATTTTGCTTCAACATCGACCTGTCCAACATAATATACTAGAGTTCGACGCACCTGTGCATGAACTTCCAGCATATTAAGCTGGACTAGTATACTTTACTGGCTCCAGTATAATATACTGGAGACTCGAGCATTGGTGCTCCAAACTCCAGTATATTATGTTGGACTGATATATTATACTGGAGTTCCAATATATTATGTTGGAGTATTTTTTCAGATTATGAATAGTGTTTTCGTTCAAATTTATCTTTACATGAATACTGACTAAATTTCGATTACTTTTGAAATTTGATTGTTTTTGAAAGACCACTTGTAAATCTGGCTAGTTTTGAAATCCTCCATATTCCGGGAGATGTAAACTGAAGCCCACGCGATAAGGGCTGTAAAGACCTATTAGGCAGAGGAAATTGGGATCTTTATACAAATAGCTAGTTATATTTACTGTATATATATATTAGTCTTTCGGCACGTATATACCGAGTTATGTACTACACTAAATAAATAAGATTAGGGATTTTTAATAGAGCAATCATAACTTAGAGCAACAAAAATAAATTTTATCTTCTGATTTAGACGGGGTCAAAGGATTATTTCAAAATAGGGAAAATGGTTGAAAATGGCCTTAAGACAGGCAAAATTATAATTCAAGCAGTTCTCAAAGCCGCAACTCTCAGAATGGCTAACACCTTCTTCCGGGTTAACACAATTTCTTACCCAGATTTCTATGTTCACGGACTGTAATATAGAGTCAATCTTTTCTTCGATTCAGGATTTGAACCGGTGGCTTGGGACACCATAAAGTTCTCCCAAGTGACGAATTTGAATTTAATAAATAAATAATCCTGTTTCAATTGTCAATTTAAGTTGGAAAAAACTCTAATATACCCCTTCTGGGTGTGTGTAAAAATAAAGTGTGACAGTTCTGGCGAATCTGCTGGGGACAATAACCCAGAAGTATTTATTCAGGGTTTAAGAATTCGAGCTTAGAATAACTATTATAGTTGGCTTTATTTATTATCTTATTTTTACATGTTTGAGCCTACTGTGCTAAATGTCATTTTTTACCACTTTGATAGTAGCTGAACCGTATATAAACTGTTGTGAAACCCTGGTTGTTTGTCTTGTTGTCAAACCCTTTCACCCCTTACTATATAAGATACAGTGTGTCCTTTCGTGTCATTTTATTCATAGTTCTTTTCTCGCTAGTTCTAATGACATGACATGCATGCAAAAATTTTGGCTAGATATTAGAAACTGATTTAATCTGAAATTGGATAACTCGAAAAGAAAAAAAGACTTTTGAGGATGAATAAAAAGTTGAATTGGGAATTAAGGTTGAGTAAAGTTACCTAGATTCACCAGACTAAGATTTTGATCCTAGGAGAAAGTTCATCAGACTAGGTCATTTTATTTGGTATCTTAGGAGAAATATTCATCAGACTAAGATTTTGATCCCAGGAGAAAGTTCATCACACTAAGACATTTATCTTTCATATCTTAGGAGAAAAATTCATCAGACTAAGATGCTTATCCTAGAAGAAAAATGTAAAGATCAGTTGCAAGATTTTATGCACAATAGAAAGACAAACAAAAGCAAAGATTTGAGAAACTTCGCATTGTAGTCTCCTATATTCTTTTCTTTATCATTTTTTTTGTTTTCTTTTTCTTTTTTTGTTTGTTTGTTTGTTTTTGTACCACTTTCCTTGCATTGATTTGTTCCTGTTTCATACAAAGAAAAATTGTTTAATTTTGAAAATGATGGTCGGATTATGGCCTTGAGTCTTGGGCAGCTTGGATTTTGCTCGATCAATTTGAATCGGTCTAATGAGATTTTTGTTCTGTATCAACCTTGACTGTTTCACATCAGTACCACTTGTATTTGTGGCTCAATCAACCTTACCCGAACAAGAGATGTTTTCTCAGTGACCTTTTCTGATATCTTGAATAGCTTCTCCTTTGGAGCAATTTATCTTCTAAAGAGACAGACGTTGTCTTTGCTTGGACCAAGTACGCCGGCAAGAGTCTTTTAGGGGAAAACCTTTGCGTGAATTCTCCAAAGCATGTTGATAATAACAATTGAGTGCGCTGGCCAAATTTACTTTGTACAACTGAAAAACTGGTAGTAGATTTTGAAATCTTTTCTTACTTGCTTTGACAAGGATTGACTTAGAGTGAAAGATAGAAGTGATGCAAAGGAATAAGTATTAATGAGAAATGCCCCTATCAGAAGGACAGAAGGAAGAGTTTTTTTAAACTTTTTTTTTTCCAATAACTAGCCTTAATGGTCATGACATGTATTTTGGACTCAACTTTATGATCTATCAAAGTAATCCAATCTTTCGATTGACAGGTCAAAAGAGTGTTGCCTTCAAAGATCTATGTATGTTCCCCGATGTCCATTTGCCGCTTGGTTTCAAGACTCTAAAATCTTTTGATCAAAGATCTATGTATATAGGGATTGTTACTCGGTTCATCCCGAAGTGACTATTAAGATGAGCATTTTATTAGGAAAAGTATATTATTCCATATTTTAGATTCTTATATTGTATTAAGGGTTGTATGCCTTGTTTGGGGCCTTTAGCCGACCTGTAGACACCCTTAGGGAAATTTTGACTATTTTTCCTCAGTACACTTGGTAGAAACATATACTCGGTCGTGTTTTGCATGTTTAAATGTTTGAAACTAGTTTTATAACTCTACTCCTAATTGTGAGGACTGTATGGGCTCAGTCTCCCCAAATTTCTATTATTATGCCTAAGAGGCTGTCAGGTAAAGGCTGAGAGAGAGAGGTTGAGAACCAGATTGTGGATATATTTATAAATATAGGAGTGGTAGATTGAGTTGCACACCGTAGCGATATTTATATGGGTCGGGTTATACGTCGCAACGATACTTATACGGATTGGGCTGCATCGATATATATATATATATATATATATATATATATATATATATATATATATATATATATTAGATTGGGAGCGATATGATGCTTGGGCTGTAGGAGCCCCTCTGGAGTTTGCACACCCCTAGAGAGCATAGTCGACTTTAAATATATGGATCAGGGTTACTATGATTTATGATATTATGAGATTTTAAATGAGCTGAGAGTGAGTACTGAGTGACAATAGTTGAGTCACGAGTGACTGAAAGGCTGCCCGAGGGGTCTTATTCTGAGTGATCCTTTACTCGAGGGGCCCGGTTATGATGTTTTTCACTATTTTCACTCTTAGTTTAATATAAGCCTCTGTTGAATATATTTCTAAGTACCTTATTTCAATGTTTCAAACTGGAAGTGATGATTTTTATAATCGAACTGATTTTTAAGTTATTTGTTTTTAACTGCTCGTCACTACTTTTGGTCCATTATTTACTTTAGTTACTTATTGAGTTGGCGTACTCACATTACTCCTTGCACCTTATGTGCACCCAGTGGCCATGTGAGAGATCTCAACTATTTTCCAGCATTTGCCGGGGATTTCGAGGTAGTTGCATGGCATCCACCGCCCTAATTTCTCTCTTCTATATTATTACTTATCAGCATTTCTAGACTATCTATGTAGTAGGTAGTTCAGACTTGTATTAGAGGCTCTAGATGCATGACACAAGATCAATATAGATTGTATAGTCTTTCATGTTTTTGTTAACTTCCGCATTTGCTGTTTTAAACACTTGTTATGATAATTTCTAATTAAACCATGTTAGCATTGATTTATTAAAATGAAAATTGGTTGTGGTTTCATAGTTGGTCTGGCTTCCTTATTAATGTGACAGGCGCCATCACGATCGGTTTTTTAGGTCGTGATAGTACCCAACTCATGTTGTATGGCTCTCTAGAACCATGATGTAAACTGCGTACCCCGGTCAGAGATGATAGATACTGACACGCTATAAATGCTGATAATCTCTCAGATATAGACTCGAGCTAGCTCCTCGGAAGAATAGGTAGTCATCATATGAAGGAAGTGATCTGACTTGGTCAGCCTATCTACAATCATCCAAACTGTATCAAACTTCCGATGAGTCTGTGGAAGTACAACAACGAAATCCATAGTGATCCGCTTCCATTTCCACTTCGAAATCTCTAACTTCTGAAGCTATCCACCCGGTTGCTGATGCTCATATTTTACATGCTGGCAATTTAGACACTGAGCAATATACTCCACTATGTCCTTGTTTATCCTCCTCCACCAATAATGCTGTCTTAAGTCCTGGTAAATCTTAGAGTACCGTGAACTATGAGACTCCTGAAGAATCAAATCATGCAAACCATCTACATTAGATACACATAGCCTTCCATGCATCCTCAATATCATCCCCAATAGTGACCTCCTTAGCATCATCGTGCTGGACCATGTCCGTATAGACAAGCAGATGGAGTCATCATACTGAAGCTCCCTGATACAATCGTAAAGAGAAGACAAATAGACCACACAAGCCAATACATGACTCAGCCAAGAAATTTCCAATCTCACAAATGTTTTGGCTAAGGCTTGAATGTCCAACGCCATGAGCCTCTCTGTTGTTGGTGTATATGCTAAACTCTCAAAACTCTCTGCCCACTGACTCAAAACATCGGCCACCACATTGGCCTTTCTAGGGTGGGACCAAGTGGCAATGTCATAATACTAAGCACCTCTAACCACCTCCTCTGATGCAAATTAAGATCCTTCTTCTTGAAAAGATTATGGAAACTCTGGCGATCAGTGTAGATCTCACAAAGGACATTGCATAAATAATTCCTCCAAATCTTCAAGGCAAGAACAATAACTGATAACTCGAGATGTTGGACATGATAGTTCTTTTCATGCACCTCCAGTTGTCTGGATGCATATGCAATTACCCTATGGTCCTGCATCAATACCACGTCGAGGCAAACTTACGATGCATCACACTAAACAATATAATACCTCAAACCTGAAGGCAATACCAATAATGGGACTGGTCAGAGCTGTCTTGAGCTTCTGCAAGCTCTCCTTAGACTCCTCTGTCCATTTGAACGTAGCGCTCTAATGGGTCATCCTGGTCATAGGCGCTGCAATAGGCAATAATTCCTCAACAAATCGATGCTAATACCCTGCCAAATTAAGAAAGCTATGGATTTCATTGGTTGAGGACAGTCTAGGCCAACTCTGCACTGCTTATACCTTCTTCAGATCCACCTTGATTCCTTCACTCGATACAACATGACCCAAGAATGCCACGGAATCTCACCAGAACTCACATTTAGAGAACTTTGCATATAACTTATTTTCTCTCAAGGAGTGAAGCACTGTCCTCCTGTGCTGCTCAAGATCTGCCCGACTCCGGATGTACACCAAAATGCCGTGAATATAGACAATGACGAATGACTCAAGATAAGTCAAAATACACTATGCATAAATACTTCTAGGGCATTGGTCAAACCAAATGACATGGCAAGGAACTCATAATGACCATATCGAGTCCAAAAAGTAGTCTTTTGGATATCTGGCTCTCGAATCTTCAACTGATGATAACCCGAATGCAAGTCAATCTTGGAAAATACTCGAGCACCCTATAACTGATCAAATAGGTCATCAATACCAGGAAATAATCAATGCACATATAGAACCATCCTTTTACTTCATAAACAAGACATGAGCACCCCAAGGCGACACACTAGGTCGAATAAAGCCCTTATCCAGCAAGTCCAGTAAATTTTCCTTCAACTCAGTCAACACAGGAGGAGCTATATGATAAGAAGGAATAGAGATGGACTGAATGCTGGAAACAAATCATTGCAAAATTAATATCTGTGTCGGACGACATGCCCGAATGGTCAGCTAGAAACACATCAGGGAAATCCCTCACTACTAGGATTGACTCAACTGTAGTGGTATCAGTACTAACATCCCTCACATAAGCTAGATACACATCACACTCCTTTTCAACCATTTGTTGAGCTTTAAGAAATGAAATAACTCTGTTGGGAGTGTAATCTAAGGTACCTCTCCACTCTAATCGCATTAAACCTGGCATAGCTAGCGTCACGGTCTTGGCGTGACAATCAAGGATAGCATAATGGGGTGACAACTAGTTCATGCCCAAGATAACATCAAAATCTACAATGTTGAACAATAATAAATCATCTTTGGTCTCAAAACCACTAAGAGTACTCAAACACAACCAATACATGTGGTTCACAACAAAAGAATCTCCCACAAGAGTAGACACATAAATAGGGAAACTCAGATGACACATAAGAATAAATGGAGCCTAGATCGAATAGAACCAATGAATCTCCATGATAGAATTAGAAGCAACAACGTCTACATGAGCAGGAAGGGCATTGTATCTGGCCTGGCCTCCCCGTCTAGGGCGATCTCAACCTCCCCGACCTCAACCTCGGGCTGGATGAATATGTGAGATGACAACTGGTGCTCTAACCAAAGCCTAAGGACCTGGTAGAGTACGTTGCGGCTCAGAAGTACGTGGAGGTGCACACTTCCTAAATCTGGGTCAATCCCTCACCATATGATGGGTGTCGCCACACAAAAAACAAGTTCTAGGAGGATATGTTGGTTGTGGCTGACTCGGGCCAGGTTTTCTAGACTGACCACTAAAATCACCCTATGTAGGAGGCGCACTAGATACTAGCGGTATATAATAAGGCTTCTAACGTCTAGAAGGAGTTGTAATTCCAGTGGTGGATGGAAGAGCTAAATGAATGAGGCGACTAACACAACCCTTACCATAACGAACTGCTACTGGGGCATGGCACCAGAATAATGGCCAAACTCTCGAGACCTCTTGGCCTCTCTCTCCTCCCTATCTTGAGAAAGCATGGCCTCTACTCTCCTAACAATACCCACCACCAAATGATACGAGATATCCATCTTTAACTCCCGAAACATGCTAGTCTTGATGCTTGGAATGAGTCACTCGATAAACCGATGGACCCTCTCTCAAACTCTAGAAATAAAGGACGCTGCATGTCTAGATAAGTCACTGAAATGGATGTGAAATAGTTATGGTACACTGGCACAACAACTAAAATCGGTGTGCCATGCATCCCTGATGCTCCGAAGGACATACTCTCTCAAAAATATGTTCAAGAAATGAGTCCATGTTAGGGAAGGTGAATTAGCCGGATTGACCAACTTATACACGACAAAACTGATAGGCTGCTTCGCAAAGATGAAAGGCAATGAAATAAACCCCACTCGACTTTACTATGCCCATAGTGCAGGGGATACAGTTGCACTTCTCTAGAAATTCTTTAGCATCCTCTTATACTAGACCATTGAAAATATGAGGGTCATACTTTACGTACCTCTCGAGCCTACACTTCTTATCCTATACAACTAGTTCCATACGCTTGGGCTGAGATGGGGCTATAGGTGGTACCGGTATAACCTCTGTAATCTGATCACCCTGAACTCGTTTTTCGAGGGTGCGGGCGACTGGAGCATATGCTTCTCCCCCGGCCTGAGTTGTGGATGGAGCAAGGGGAATCAACCTTGCCTAAGCTAGAGTGCTGTACATGCTCATGAACTTTGCAAGGGTCTCGTAATGAGCTGGAGTAGTAGTAATAGGCATCTCAGGTGTCTGTGCTTCGACTAGAGCTACTGGTGGCTAGCAGCTCGCTAGGGTGCTGTGGCTGCACCATATGGATGTCCTCCGCCTCGGGCGACTGTAGCAGGGGGAATGGGTGCCTGGTCATCTCTGGCTGCACGTGTCCTCACCATCTATAAGAGAATTGAAGACAGAGGTTTAGAATTTTGAAGTCAATAATCTCGCACGATAACAAATGAAATAAAGTGGAATTTCCTAGCATTTCCAAACCCATCCGCGAGACTCTTATAAACCTGTTTGTGACTCACGACTCCTACAAACCTATAGCTCTGATACCAACTTGTCACAACCGAAGTTCTCCCTCTGTAAACTGTAGTGACGGCACCTAGTCTTTATAACTAGGTAAGCCAAATTTTTTCAGAAAAATGAAAAAAACATAAAAGCTAACAACTAAAATGTAAATGTTAACAAGAAATTAAGATGCCGCTCGGCATATATAATAACCACTCTTGTAGTGTACATAAACTCTCCTAAAACCCAAAATATCGCAAGTCACAAGCTACAGAAATAAACAATACTTCTATACTGTGAAGTCTAATAAAAGAATAAAATACAAGAAGTCTTTGACATGGGGAAGAGTAGATAGGGACTCCAAGGTCTGTGGACGTGGCTGATATACCTTGAAATCTCTACAGATGTCCCGCCTCATAGGTAATACATTTGATAAGAGGTAGCTGGATCTGCACACAAAAATTATGTGTAGGGAAGGGCATGAGTACACCACAACAGTATACAAATAAGTGCCAAAGCTAACCTCGACCGAGTAGTGACGAGCCCAGGTAAGGGTTCTACTAGTATAAACAAAATGAAATAAGATAGAATGAAAGATCGTAGTAAAAATAAATGCGAAAATCTATCAAGATTTGAATCATATAAAGATAATAGCTCAGAACATAGAGATAACACCAGGAGATCCCCCGAGATACTGTCTCATAGTCCCAAAAGTAAATGTGTCGGGGGATCTCCCTGAATACCGTTCCGTAGTCCCAAAGTACATATGCATAACATGAGAATCTCTCGAAGTACCGTTCCATAGTCCCAAAGTAAATATTCAATACAAGGGGATCTTTCGGAATAATGTTCCATAGTCCCAAGATAAATATGCATCTCAATCAATAGAAACAACAGTTACAATAAGAATACCTTTCGTTTCAACTAAATTCAAGTGAAGAAAAGCAGGTAATTTCACTAAATATGCTGCACAAAGTTCAGATAGGTAGTTAAAACACATAAGCACACTATTATAAACTAACCAAGATAGTTACATACGCTAATGTATTTCAAATAAGGTGAAACAAGTTATGACTTAATAAAACAACGAGATTTTACAACCAATAGCCGTGTACGTACTCGTCACCTCATGTACACAGTGCTCACATATCAAAACAGTACCAAATCCTAAGAGGAGTTCCACCACACAAGATTAGGCAAGCCACTTACTTTGAACCAAGCTCAAATCAATCCTGAATAATGCTCTTTCCATGAATATCTGGATCCGTATGGCACAAATCTAGCCAAATCAATTACATAACATAAATATAACTACAAGAAACAAATCTAGCTAATGAATTCATGGCTAAAGCAATAAATTATAAAATCGCCCTAAAAAACCTCCCCTGGCCCACTTCTCGGAATTAGGTAGAAGTTATAAATCATGAACACTCATTTATTCACGAATCTAATTTACTCAATTCTGATACCAAAATCTCGATCAAAAGCCTTAAATTTGGCCTAAAATTTTTTTTTTCTAAATTTTCCCAATTTTCCAAAATCAAACCACTAATTAAATAATGAAATCAATAATAGATTAATGAAAAATAACCAAAAACAAGTTAGGAGTCATTACCCAATAACTTCCTATGAAAATCGTTCAAAATGTTGTCTAAATGCGAGCTCTCCAAGCCCCAAATTATAATGTGATCGAACCCTAAAAAATTTCACCTTTTCTGCCCAACAAATTCGTTCCTGCAACCTACTAATCGCACATGCGGCGCCGTAGCTGCGAAAATTCCATTGCAGGTATGGAAATGACTTAAGGGATCTGGGACAGCTTCTGCGAGAAGGTGGCCGCACCTGCGCGTACGCACATGCGGATACCGGTCTGCGGTCTATCTTTGCACCTGCGCTCCAGGGTCGCATCTGCAAGAAATGCCGATGCTGAATATTACCTCGCACCTGTGCTCCATGAGTTCCACCTTCCAATTTGCTCCAACGACTGATTTTCTGCACGTGTGAGTCCGCACCTGGGTTCCCCAACCGCATATGCAAAAACACCACCAGCCAGAAATCTTCAGCAATTGCATAAGTTCAAATTTTAACCCGTTGAGCACCCGAAATACCCCCGAGGTCCCAGAACCTCAACCAAACATACGAACCAATCCTAAAACACGATACAAAGCACATTAAACAATTCTAAAAACAAAAATCATCCTCTGAATCATACTTAAACAACTTAGAATCTCCAAACTCAATTTGGAGATGTGGGGGAACCCTCTGGTCCGCTACTTTAGAAGTAAAATAACTCATGTAAAGAGAAAAATGTAAAAATGTAGTAAATGATACAACTTAGATATTTCTAAATTTCGATCATTATACATGTCACGCCGTGTTAGACAACGAAAATGTTACTAATTGTTTTCACTTTTATAAACATGGTTTTTGCATCAAATAAGTGAGGGCACAAAGCATATACCTTATTATGGTCATATTACATGATCAGTTGGGGGTGGTATGTGCACAGAGATTATATTAAATGGTCCAAGGTGAATCTGGAAATCCAATTTGTAATGTAGGTTCAACGACCAAAAGTTGAATTGGTTTTTATTTTTTATTTTTGACGGTGGGGTGGGACATAATAAAAGTACGCCGGACAATGGCTATATATCTGTTCGATAAAATTAGGAGTGTTCATAAAAATTCAAAAAATCAAAATCAAATTAGCAACAATAACAACAAAAAATTCAATTTGATCCGAATAAATAGGGTCTGGGGAGGGTAGTCTGTACGCAGACCTTACCCCTACTTAATTCAGGTAGAGAGGCTATTTCCAATAGATCCTCGGCTCAGAAAGGGCAAGAAGAATAGGAATGCAAGGGAGGAAGAAAGATGTAAGATAAAAGAGAGAGAAAAAAAATAACACCAAATAATAGCAATAACGAATACAATACCTGAGGCGAACAAAACCACATAACATAATAACAATCTAAGAGTATGAAGGGACATGCATACTACTAAGACTATCGGTGAACAACTATAAACTACCAACTAACCTTCTACGTACCTTAATCCTCGACATCCACACTCTCCTATCAAGGGTCATATACTCATTAAGCTGAAGCAGCGCCATGCCTTGCCTAATTACCTCTCCCCAAAACATCTTAGGCTTACCTCGACCTCTTCTCAAACTCTCAATGGCCAACCTCTCACACCTTCTAACTGGGGCATCAATGCTTCTTCTCTTAACATGTCCGAACCATCTCAGCCTCGACTCCCACATCTTGTCCTCCACGAAAGCTACTCCCACTTTGTCCCGGATATCTTCATTCCCAATTCTATCTCTCTTGGTACACCCACACATCCATCTCAACATCATCATCTCTGCTACTCTCATCTTCTGCACGTAAAAGTTTTAAACAGACCAAAAACTGTTTTTGGTTTGGTTTGGTTTTGATTTTGAATTTTAAAAACTGATCAAATTTGGTTTGGTTTTGATTTTAATCAATAAATAATCGAAAAACCGAGCCAAATCAATTATAGGAGTAGTTATTTTAAATTTAAAACACCTATACATATGTATATTCATATACAAAGTTTCAAAATTTTTATGGTGAATGTTAATCGTTTGTACTTTTAGTATTTTTATTTACCTTTATTTTCTAGTTATTTGATTGGTTTCTTTTGTTAAGTGTAAGAATCTATCTCATGTTTTAAAAAAATATTTTTAATTGAATCCATAATTATTCATCACTATTTGATTGAATCATCATAAATTTATTTTAGTAAATAATAAATTTCTCAAATGACAGTTGATTTGATAGTGTTACGTTGAAAATGTGGTTGGCAAAATATTTGTTTGGTAGTATACGTCTTATATTTAAGAAAAACGGATAAATAATCGATAAAACCAAAAACACGATATAAATCGAACCGAGAAAAAATCGAGTTAATTGGTTTGGTTAGGTTCTAATATTTGAAAAACCGACTTACTTGGTTTGATTTCCTTTTAGGGAAAACCCGATCAAAACCGAATGATGATACCCCTAGATAAAACTATGCTCCTTTATCCTAATATTTATTATATTTTGCATCAATTTCGTTTAATAATTGCGAGCATCATTAAATACTTAGGCAAAGTTTAATCACTTTTTTTTTACAAAGTATTGTTAAGTGACTTTCTTTGATAAATACTTATCAAAGTAACGAGTAATTTTTCGTGACCGAAATAGTTTAGTTTATTTGATACAAACCAAAAATTGGAATAACTATCTGTAAAGTAACACTGATTCAAATAAGAAATTGAACAAATTATAACTTAAAAGACATAATATTTTCCTTTATTGTAACTAAAAGTTTTCCAAAGTTGCATGGCTAAAAAGTTAGAGCAGTTGTTGGTTCCTATAGAAAATGACTAACATTAAAGGTAACAAAAAAGAAGGCATCATATTCGCTTAAAATAGTGTTCATAGCACGATTAAAGAATTAGGTTCCAATAAAATATGGAATTTACACCATTATGTTTCCTCAAAGTATTTGTCCGAAAGCTCTCGCCCAATGTTTCTGAAACATAGAAAAGGATTCCTCCATTAATATCACTTAATGATGAGCTACACTCAAGTATATAGTCGACCACCTTGGATTTATTAGTGCTTTATGTTTACGGCTAAAATCGGAGAGTCCGTTTTTAAGATCATTATGACACTTCATAGTTCGTCTCCAGAAGGTTCGAAGCACAGTTCGAAGTTCGACCCCGAGAGTTTTCTATGTTTGATCTCGGGGCAGTACCGAGGGTCGATTGGAAACAACCTTTCTGCCCTCTCGGGTAAAGGTAAGGTCTGTCTACATATTACCCTCCCCAGACCCCACCTTGTGGGAATATACTGGGTTGTTGTTGTTGTTGATCTCGGGGCAGTACAAGTCGGTGGTTATTATGGACAAGCGAGAAATTTCCTAGGCATGTGGTCCAAGATGACAACGCCTGCAAAAATAGTACAAGTCGGTACTGGACTATTAAGTAGTTGTACCAACTACGTTTCTTTATAATAATTATATATGTACTGTTATTTATTTACCCTCCAACTTAAACATATTGTATTGTTATTTCTTTAATTTTATTGCTTACATTTTTGTGTTTTATTAATTATTTTTAATTTATTACTCATCATTGATCATAATGAGCCATCATCAAAGATCTTAGAACTGTTAGTCCTTCATCGGCCATCCCCAGTCTGACCCCTTAACTCGACCTCAATTCACGGCCATATAATTTGCATAACATACTAGCCTCAAGATCTTATCTCATATTCCTGATTCACACTTAACATCCATCGCTTAATAACTAGCATAAAAATAAATTATATATTTTTAGAACCATAAAATCAAATCCAATTGTAATTACCATTTTTAAGGTAAACAGTTTGGCACCCACCGTGAAGCTAAAAATAATAGTGATTATTTTTGTGGTGGTTTATTGAAAACACAATTTATTCTTCACACTTTTTCATTCCCAAGAATCTTTTATTTCAGGTCAAAATGGCCAACTCAATGAATGCACATGAATAAGATGGTCTTGAGGACCATGGAGAGAATGGGGTAGCTGTTTCAGGTGTCGGTTTACCACCGCGAAACCCTGAGGACGCGCCAGAACCAATTCCCATGGATGTGATCTCACTCAACGCCCAATACGTCGATATAAGCTCCAACACTAACATGAGTATATGCCAAGAAAACTAACAAGAAGATAAAAAAACCCCAGCTGCGGAGGAACGAGAGGTTAGCCGTCACGTCATTTTTGAGATGTTGAAGGCACAAAAATTGGCGATTGCTCAACTGCAAAGCCACCAAAAAACTCCAAGCACAGCAGCCCCGGAAACGGCTCCTCAAGCCGAACAGCCGAAAAGATCAAGCAACAACGGGTCAACAGATGACCTAGCTATTATGAAGATGCTTGAGGACCTCGCAAAGAGGATTAAATCAGGTGAAAAAAAAAAGATAAAAGCTAATGAAGAAGAGGTGGAGAATTGCAATTCAAGGATCGATCAAACCCAAGTGCACCATCGATTCTTAAGGGTGTAGATTCAAAGAAATTCGTACAAAATCCATTCCCATTGAGTTCTGCTCCAAATCCTATCCCGAAGAAATTCAGAATGCCCAATCTCCTAAAGTACAATGGGACCTCGGACACCAACGAGTGTGGCACTAGTTACACTTGTGTTGTAAAGGGAAATGACACGAAGGACGACAAGATTGAATCTGTCCTGTTGAAACAATTCGGAGAAACACTTTCAAACGGGGCCATGTGTGGTATCAAAACCAATCCCCTAATTAAATAGACTCACTTGCCATGCTAGCAGATTCTTTTATAAAAGCACATGCCGGTTCCATCAAGGTTCCTACAAGGAAATCCAACGTATTCAAAACCATATAGAGAGAAAACGAGATGCTACGAGAGTTTGTATCTCGCTTTCAAATGGAGAAAATGGAGTTACCACCAGTATCCGATGACTGGGCGGTGTAGGCCTTCACTCAAGGTTTGAACGAGCAAATCTCAATAGCTTTGAAGCAGCTAAAGCAAAACTTGGTTGAATATCTTGCTGTGACTTGGGAGGATGTCCTCAATCCGTATCAATCAAAGATTAGGGTCGAGGACGACCAACTATGAGTCCTCTCGGGCTCAGTATATCCGAGAATACTTCTAAAAAAGGAACCAAGGACAAACAAGGATAGGTACTAACCATAATATGAAGATCAAAGAAATGCCCAAGGCGTAGCATACCACCGAAACGACCAAAAAGTTAATCGAAGCAATAATACTCGGGGACTCGTGAGAAGTTCCGATTTCGACAAACACGTAGGACAGGCCGAGGCATCCCGATTATCTGAGTAAAACTTAAACATTGATGTTTCAGATGTCGTATCAGCTATAGGTAAAATCAAAATTACCAGGTGGCCAAAGCCCATACTATTAGATCCATCTAACCTAATGTGCAAATTTCATGGCACACACGGTCACAAGACTGAAGATTGTAAACAACTCCGAGAAGAAGTATCCTGACTAATCAACAAAAGGCACCTCCAAGAGTTCCTCAGTGATTGAGCCATATTTCATTTCGGGAAAGAGAGGCGAATAGGAAAAATGAAACAGAAGAACCACAACATGTCATCCACATAATCGTTAGATAAATCGACACCCCACATGAACATATTGTCAATTGAACAAAAATATCCATCACCAGGGAAAATCTGTCACGAGTATATATACCCGAGGATGCTCTGACATTAAACAACAAGGACATTGAAGCCTTGTCAATCTCAGCCTCATAGCGATGTCTTGGTAATTTCTTTTCTATTGAATACATTTTAAATTAAACGTGTATTGGTGGATCCAGGTAGCTTGGCCAATATTATCATATCGAGGGTGGTGGGGCAGCTCGTACTGCTCGACCAGATCGTGCCGCCTCTTGAGTCCTCAATGGATTCAACATGACAAGCGAGATAACGAAAGAGGAGATCACCCCCAGTCAACATTGCCGACATAACCCAAAATGTCAAGCTTCATGTCATCGAAGGAGACATGAGGTACAATTCCTTGTTTGGAAGGCTATGTATACACTGCATGAGAGCAGTACTATCAACCCTTCATCAAATTATGAAGTTTTTAACGAATAATGGAATAAGAACCGTATATGGGGATCAACATGCAGCAAGAGAGATATTCATAGTGCACGATATGGATCCAACATCTACACCTTCAACAACAAAGGATCCAAAGGATAAGTAAATAGCAAAGTAGCAATTACAAGCTACATTCTCCAATGCACCTGATTGAATAAGCAAAGGACCATACCACATCCCCGGAGCAAGCTGTTAAAGCATATCGAGGCTCGAAGTTCCATCACTACGAAGGTATAACCATCTCCCGTTTAATTTTACGTCTTACACTAACTTGTGTGCAAACGTCCTGTTAGAAAAATTGAAGCACCGTCGAGCTTGAAGACCTTAGGTTTTAAAGAATGCATTACACTATTTTCCTTTGATCGGATTTTATCCCAAGAAGGTTTTTACCGGTAGGGTTTTTAACGAGGCAACATCTATATGCTACCTAAGAAGAACTTAACAAGTATCCAAGGCTTCTCTTGGATCAAACTCGAATACAGGGGGGATGCCCCACGGGAGATCATCTCTCCGGTGAATCAATTCTAGCTGAAGAGGGTCTCAATAGAATAACAATGTATCAGTCCACATGGTCAAATGAATCATGACGCCATACAATAATTGAACCCTCGACAATGAGATCATGTATAGTTGTAACAAGTAATCAAATGAGTATGTTTTACCATCAAAATGCTTCGCGCTTAAAAGGATTTTGCTATTTTTTAAAGTATAAATATGTTTCAAGAAACGGCCCTAGGGCCAGAAATTTCCCGAACAATCGGGAAATGACATAAAAAACTCGAAGCCGTAGGACTTCCGGGCTGGAAACTTCCAACTTATAAGCCCTCGAGAAGGTGTTAGGCACTCCCGGATTCCGTGGTTTTAGCACGGTCGCTCAATTGCAATTTTTGTTTTTATCTGATTCTTTTATATATTTTTGACTATGTGCTTTTAATGCTTCGCTCTTATTTTTTAGAAGAATTGCGACGTTACGAAAACACATTTCGAGCCGCACCGTAACCAGTACGCCTGCGACTCTAATGTATTTCAGTTTCGCCGAGAGTAAGATTTGGGTTACATAAATGCACACCCGTATTCAGGAAAGTAATTTTATTTCAAGTCGTGCCTAAAGAGTCTATCGTCTATTTAACTTTGGGAAAAGGACCGTGAAATTTACTAGACGGTCCTTTCAAGTCTAAGTTTTCATGACAATTATTCGAGGGCCCCACAATGGTGTATTTTTGGCGAGGCTCATCTCGTTTATTTTAAAAGGATAATCCTAAAGTGACTACATTATTTTCTACTAAGTTCGTCTCTAAATAAAAGAGAAAAGGTCCTAATTTATTGCATGTTCATAAGCTCGGACCTCTTATTGGTTATTGAATCAATGTGAACGGAAATTGCACTCGAGCTTGCATAAGGGAAATTGTTTTATGCCTTATTCTACAAGCGAATAATACTAAAACTAAAATTATAAATAGCATACGAATTTGACAAAATATCAGAACAAACTAACCATTCTCTAATTAATTTAAACCGACCGCATTAGATGAATTGAGCCAATGGAGTTAACTATGTGTAATACAAAAGTCATTTTGAACTTCATGCTAACGTTCATCACTAACATTAGTTACTAATTTTATTCAAATTGCTATTTAAAGCGATGTTATTTACTCAAGTGACCTAGTAAATTCCTACAAAAATCATTCAAATTAGTTGATCTACAAACGCTCATTAGCGGATTATTTTAGTCTATCTTCATTAACTACTAATACTACTTATTTTGAGATTTAGTCTAAATGGTAATGTCTTATTCAACACTCGAACCTGTTTTCATGCCATCAACCTATGTCGTTCTGGAAATGCTATCACGATAGGATATCAGTGAATCCTTTCTAATTTCTCTACCCGCTAAGCTTAATTGAAATCCAAACCTATTAACAATCATCTTAATAGTCTCAAATATTTGATAAAGCTCGAGTACCAGCAATGTTTTCAAAGGTTCGAATTCATACAATCCAATATAATTACACAAAAAGGACTGTTAACAATCTAAAATATTAACAAATGAACTACTTCATCACATCATCCGAAAGAACACAAAAAAAATGAAAACAGGCTTAAGCTTCACATTCTCTATGCATTCATCTCACAGCTTCAGTTTGGAACTATTGAATTATAGAGGTGTACCTGGGATAAGAAAAGGAACAAATGGATGAATGAAGAGCAGTAGTCTCAACAGTGACACAAGACCAGTGGCAATTTCAGCCACAGTAGCACAGCAACAACAACAACAGAAGAACAACAGTAACCAGTGGCCAGTCAACAAATCCAACAACAAGATCAACAACAAATAGTGGCAGTCAACACAGCAACAGCACTGGACTAGCAGCATACAACAATAGACAGGCCAGCAGCAACACAGAATAGAAGCAACACTCAAACAACCCAGCAGCCACAATATAGACCAGCAGCAACACTCAAACAACCCAATAGCCACCCAATAACCACACACGACCAACAACCACAACACACAAACAAACAGGAAACCAGTGGCCTTCTCTCACAACAGCAATGACAAACAGTGGTCCAAACTAATGGAACAGTAACCACCAACCCAATGAAACAGTAACTTTTTCTATCCTGTTTGTTCTCTCTATCTATATGTGTGTATGGTGAACCCTCACTGTATATCCTAGGGAGTCCTCCCCTTCAATTCTGTTTCCCTTCCTCTTTTTATACCCCCTCCCTCACCTGGCCAATCTATATTAAAATCCTGACCAGCCCATCTCCCCCCTGTCCTAAACCACTAAACAACTAGTTTTTAAGCACTGGCCAACCCATATTCTGTTCTGTCCTAGCCACTTAAGATGTCTAGGTATGGGTCTTGTTATTTTAATCCAAGGACTGCAGGAACTGGTGGTGCCCTGTTGTACAGCAGGTTCCACTAGTTCATTTCATGGGTAAGGTATTTTTTAAATCCTAAGATGCCAAATTACTAACAGCTATATCCCAACATCATAGACAATTCAAAAAGAAGAATATGTTAAACCAAACAGTGGCCTGGATCAGTCTTAACAGTGTTAATCATTATCCAGCGTTCTAACCAACAGACCCATATGACTAATCGACGATGTTCGCCTAATCGATTACAACATATATAATCAAGAAACAAATAAGGACCAAACAAATCAGTGATTCAGGATTCCAGGCAGACTCAGGGGCCAACAGATATGAACTAATGGCTTGACGACCTTAATCAGACTAAACATACCATTCATTTTAATTAATGAAAACAGAAGGAATCGACCAAATAAGAGGTCTTGAAGAGTAGAATCAGCAAGTTTAAAAAGAAATTGGAAAGCTAAAAGAAATATCACATAAATGAATACCACATAGGACTAGATGAGACTAGGAGAAGGGAAAGAGGAAAGAATACCTCCGAAATCAACAGTGGCCCAGGATCGACCTCGGTCTTGAACTATTGAAGCCAAAATGGGCCTTAATCGGGGTGTTCTCGGTTGAGAACACCTAGATTAAGGTCCATTAGACCTCAATCTCTAATCAATTTGAATGGAGAACCCGTTTTGGATTTCTAGGGTTCATGTGAGTGGGATTTGGGGTTTTTCCAACTCCGGCTAGATTCGAGTCGAACCAAGGTTAGTGGGGGTATGAGGGAGGTGTGGGGAGTTTATGGTGCGATTTTGAAGTGGTTTGGGACGGATTTTCAAATTCCGACGAACTTCGAACGGATATTCGAAGCGTTCGAGTAATGTTCGAAGCTAACTGACGCCGGATTCATGTAGAGGGGGTGTGGGAGATTGTTTGGTGTTAATTTGGGGTGGTTTGGGGTGCTGCCGCCGGCGGAGACGATTTCCGGCCGGCGGTTTGTGGTGGTGTGAGGCGGCAGTTTTATTTGCTCTCTGAAGAGAGGCGAAATGAATGGGAATTAGGGTTTGGGAGGGGTTTGGGTAATTAAAAGGGGTGTTTAATCTTAGCCGTTGGATCATGTGAATCCAACGGTTCAGAATAGAGAGATGGTGGGTCGGTTCGGGCGATGGGGCGGGGCTGGACCGGGTAGGGACGATTTGGGCTAAATTTTTGGGTATATTTGGGCAGCCCAGTTCCATTTCTTTTCCTTCTCAATTTTCTTCTTTTCTTTTATTTATTTATTAATTCCTAATTTATTAAAACACAAAATTCTAAAATACATTACAAAGTCAAATTAATTTATAGAAACTAATTATGCTCGAATACCAATTCGCACATTAAACATCAATTAAACTACACAACTTTAACTACAATGCAAAACACGATGTATATATTTTGTATTTTACTAATTTAAATAAATAAACACGCACACACAAACATGCAAATGTAAGACAAAAATAACACAAAAATCACAAAAATCATGCTCAACATAAAACTATTTTATTTTTGAATTTTCTGGGAGTGATTCTCATGTAGGGCAAAAATCACGTGCTCACAGCTGCCCCTCTTTGCGCGTAAACATGAAGAGTTTTCGTGCAAAGATAAATGAGCGGATATAAGCGATTTTTGCCCATTCGAGCACTCCGTATGAAGCATTTTGGAAAAGTTTTGACCGAACCTTGCTTCGAAGGTCTCCTACATATCCCTGGCTAAAAGGGAATCAGGTCAATGTAGTTCGGGAAGTTCTGGTAGCTGGGACTACCATGACTGTTGCGATCTCGATGTCACTGCTGTTACTGCTATTACTGCTGTTACCACCGCTTAGCTGATCTCCTTGTTACACCGTACTAAGAAACAAAAACAAGAAGCTAGACTAAGTTACAGTACTACAAGTTCTTATCTATCCTTTTTAACTCGATCTTGTCGCGCTCCTTGCCATCCTGTCTGACTTGGTGTTTCTTCTGACGCTTCTTCTCTTCTGCCAATTGTTATTTCGGCCTATCTTGATTGCCGAACTCCGAGCATTGCTTCCTTCTTTACGATCTTTGAACTATTCTCCTTCGCAATCTGAGTCTATCTGTTCTGGTCCTTGTTGCCTCCCTCTGCTTACGAACTTGGATTCATGCCGGGGATTTCTGTTACATTCTACCGCTTTCCTCTACCAAATTAAAACAGCTTGCCACTCCATTCTCCAGGCGGGCTCCCTGACTTCAACTACTACTTCGAAAATAAAATCGTTACTCCATTCTCCAGGCGGGCTCCCTGACTTCACTTATTACTTCAAAATTAAATCGCCACTCCATTCTCCGGGCGGGCTCCCTAACTTCAACTATTACTTCAAAATTAAATCGCCACTCCATTCTCCAGGCGGGCTCCCTGACTTCAACTACTACTTCAAAATTAAATCGCCACTCCATTCTCCAGGCGGGCTCCCTGACTTCAACTACAACTTCAAAATCAAATCGCCACTCCATTCTCCAGGCGGGCTTCCTGACTTCAACTACAACTTCAAAATTAAATCGCCACTCCATTCTTCAGGCAGGCTTCCTGACTTCAACTACTACTTCAAAATTAAAATCGCCACTCCATTCTCCAGGCGGGCTTCCTGACTTCAACTACAACTTCAAAATTAAAATCGCCACTCCATTCTCCAGGCGGGCTTCCCGACTTCAACTACTACTTCAAAATTAAATCGCCACTCCATTCTCCAGGCGGGCTTCCCGACTTCAACTACTACTTCAAAATTAAATCGCCACTCCATTCTCCAGGCGGGCTTCCCGACTTCAACTACTACTTCAAAATTAAATCGCCACTCCATTCTCCAGGCGGGCTTCCTGACTTCAACTACTACTTCAAAATTAAATCGCCACTCCATTCTCCAGGCGGGCTCCCTGACTTCAACTACTCACTGATTTCATCCTATCTTGATTACCTTCCTTTGCTTCTTGTACCGTTTTATTCTTCCTGCATTGCCTCTCGGACCACCTTCTCTTCTGAATTAACCTGTCTTGGAATTGCCTTCCCCTGGGTCGTATTACTTTTTCTTCTGGCTGCTGGGGGTATTTTGGAACTGTTTACTCGCCTGCTGGGGATGATGCCGCTGAGGAAGTATTCTTTGTTTCCTTCACCCCTCATTCTCTTCCTTCTTCCCATGCCTCCTCTGGGACTCACGCTTTTGCCTCCTCGAGCAAATTATGGGATGTAATACTGCTAGGAGAATCTCGAAGCCATTGTTTTATTTTCCCACAACTGCTGGGGATGATACCGGGCTCAAAGATCATTCCGTCTTGTGTTGCTTTCTACCCTTACCCCCTGGGTCTTTGCTTTCAAGAAAATTTTCGCAACAGGAGAAAATTTTCTGCCCCAGTTTGATAAACTTCTGGACGGTATGCTTTTCTGCCAACGAACCCTCTTTTCCTGCTTTTAATCAAAGAAAAATTGTTAGTTTCAAAATGCAGTGAGTGGTCGTGCCACTCTTGCTGGGGCCATTTTCTTTTCCCTTTCGGCCGCTTGGCCTCTTTCGAACTTTGTAGGCGACGTTGACGCTTTCTGGGGACGATGCCTTTGCCACGAACGACCTCTCATCTTTCCTTTTATTCCACTCTTTGGTTTGATCCGACTCTTTTTAGCCGGTGATCTGTTGCGTGAACTCATCTTTCGGACATGCCACATGTGTCCATCATGCTCCATAATTCTTGCGAACCTTTCACTCGGCCTGTCATCCCAATCTTACTATCATAACGACTTCTGTCTTATTGCCTCGTTCCATGCCTATTCACTTTCATTATACTGCTTTGGGAGACTTGGTAGTAAGCTTTGAAAAATCAATTTTCGAAAATGAAAGAAAAGAAAAGAATACTGACCGCAAATGACAAAAGAAGAGAAAAACTTTTCTGAACTCAAAAATAGGAAAACTTATCTGAATGTGTGCCTGATCCAATGTTATGCCGCGCCTTTGAGATTAAACTACCCAGTCTATTCATATCAATCACTTTCTGATGCCGCATCCTGCTAGAGGTAAACGGATGTCCCAACCTTGTCTCATGCAGGCATCTTGTAACCATCTCGTCCTGTCACCTCACAGTGCCCTTTAAAGGGTTTTCACTAATGAGATTCTCTCATTTCTCTCTATCTCCCGTCGCCTTAAGGTGCCCGTAAAGGTTTTCACCGTAAGACTCTCTCGTTTTACTTTTCTCAACTTCTTTCGCCTTAAGGTGCCCGCGAGGGTTTTCACCGTTAAGACTCTCTCATTTATGCTTTCTTTCCTTGCGGCGGGGTATCACCCCTGAGATTCCCTCTAGAGCGTTATCCCCTTTCGGCTTGTGCATCCTGAATTCAATCGAGGGTCGGGATGTCACTCTTGGCTTTCATTCACATGACTTGGCACTTCTCAAATACTGATCGAGAGGTCTTTCCTGGTTCTTGATATGGTTTCCGCGCGTGAGGCCGAAGAAAGGGGTTTAGCCTCAATGGTTAGCTTATTACAACTTTCGGAATCCACACTATCTTTCCAACGAAAACAATGACTTCTGCCCCAGTTTTGTTGCTTGGGGGATTTTTTGATTTTTATTTTATTATGACCGAGCCGTGTGGCGCCTACGTATCCTTCTTGAGGAATCAGGTCGAACGTAGTTCACTTTTTCTTGTATTACTTCTTTGTTTCTTTTCCGTTCTGTTACGCATCTTCCTTGATGATTCCGAAAGAGGGTATATGAAAGAATAGTTAAGGCTCAAATGGGGAAACAAAGGTTAAAGTGTTTGGGTAGTAGAAAAATTGCCTCTGTCATTTCATTCTCCGAAAAATGCCAAATACATACAAACGAAACCAAACGTTGACAAATGCATTAAAGAATTACACATAATATCTCTTGACTGCGTCAGAATTGATAGCCATATCGGTGCATCTTCCCTCGACATCAGTCAAACATAGAGCGCCGTTGGATAATACTCTAGTCACCACAAATGGTCCCCGCCAATTTGGAGCGAACTTGCCTTTCGCCTCGGCCTGATGTGGTAGAACTCTCTTCAGCACATGCCTGTCCCACTTCAAATCTCCTGGGACGTACCTTCTTGTTATAGGCTCTCGCCATTCTCTTTTGATACAATTGGCCGTGACATACTGCTGTCAATCTCTTTTCATCGATCAAGCTCAATTGCTCTAATCGGGTTTTGACCCACTCGTCGTCATCAATCTCGGCTTCAGCGACGATTCGGAGGGATGGAATCTCAACTTCTGCGGGTATTACTGCTTCAGTCCCGTATACCAACAAGTAAGGAGTTGCACCTACCGACGTCCGGACGGTAGTGCGATAACCCAACAACGCAAATGGTAACTTTTCATGCCATTGCCTAGACCCTTCTACCATCTTCCTCAATATCTTCTTTATGTTCTTGTTGGCTGCCTCGACCGCACCATTTGCTTTTGGGCGATATGGTGTGGAATTTCGGTGTGTAATCTTGAACTGTTGACATACTTCTTTCATCAATCCACTGTTAAGATTTGCACCGTTATCTGTAATGATTATCTTTGGAATTCCAAACCTACAAATGATGTGGGAGTGTACGAAGTCCACTACCGCCTTCTTGGTCACTGATTTGAATGTTTTGGCCTCCACCCACTTGGTAAAATAATCAATCGTTACCAGAATGAACCTATGACCGTTGGAAGCTGCGGGCTCAATAGGTCCAATAACATCCATACCCCATGCGACAAACGGCCATGGTGCGGACATTGTATGCAATTCAGTCGGCGGAGAATGAATCAAATCTCCGTGTATCTGACACCGATGGCATCTTCGCACGAAACTTATACAATCCCGCTCCATAGTGAGCCAATAATATCCTGCTCGAAGAATCTTCTTTGCCAATACGTATCCGCTCATGTGTGGTCCGCAAACTCCCGAGTGTATATCCGTCATCACCTGTTGTGGCTTGACTTGCATCTATACATCTCAACAATCCCAAATCTGGGGTTCTTTTGTACAGCACCCATCCACTAAGGAAAAATCCGTTCGCCAACCGCCGAATAGCTCGCTTTTGATCTCCGGTTGCTTGCTCTGGGTATACTCCTAACCTGAGGTATTCCTTGACATCATGAAACCACGGCTCACCATCCACCTCTTCCTCTATCACGTTACAATAAGCATGTTGATTCCGGACATGGATATGTAACGGATCGACACGAACCTTGTCCGGGTGATGTAGCATTGATGCTAAAGTAGCCAACGCGTCGGCAACCTCATTATGCATCCTTGGGATGTGCCTGAATTCTACCGATCGAAAGCGTTTGGTCAAATCATGCAAACACTGGCGATATGGGATAAGCTTTAAATCTCTGGTTTCCCATTCTCCCTGAATCTGATGTACCAGAAGGTCCGAGTCCCCCAAGACCAAGACGTCCTGTACATCCATGTCCACCGCTAATCGCAACCCCAAGATACATGCCTCGTACTCAGCCATATTATTGGTGCAGTGAAAACGCAGTTGAGCAGTAACAGGATAATGATGTCCTGTTTCAGATATGAGCACAGCCCCTACTCCGACTCCTTTTGCGTTCGCCGCTCCGTCGAAGAAGAGCTTCCACCCCGGATCCTTGGTCAGTTCTAACCCTTCAATTTGCAATACTTCTTCATCTGGAAAATACGTCCTCAAAGGTTCGTATTCGTCATCAACGGGATTTTCAGCTAAGTGATCGGCTAGGGCTTGAGCTTTCATAGCCGTCCTTGTCACGTATATGATGTCGAACTCCGTAAGTAATATTTGCCATTTTGCTAACCTCCCTGTAGGCATAGGTTTCTGGAAAATATACTTCAACGGATCCAAATGCGAGATGAGGTAAGTGGTGTAAGAAGACAAATAGTGTTTCAGCTTTTGGGCTACCCAAGTCAGGGCGCAACATGTCTTTTCTAGATGAGTGTACTTGACCTCGTGGACTGTAAATTTCTTATTGAGGTAGTAAATGGCCCGTTCCTTCCTGCCGGTAAGATCATGCTGCCCCAGTACGCAACCAAACGAATTCTCCAAGACCGTTAGATAAAGAATCAGGGGTCTACCCGGTTCAGGCGGAACTAGTACAGGTGGATTTGACAGATACCCTTTGATCCGGTCAAACGCTTCCTGACATTCTGTCGTCCATTCTATCGCCGCGTCTTTCTTCAATAGGCGGAATATGGGTTCACAGGTTGCCGTGAGCTGGGCAATAAACCTACTGATGTAATTCAACCTTCCCAACAGACTCATTACCTCTGTTTTATTCTTCGGCGGGGGTAACTCCCGAATGGACTTGATTTTGGATGGGTCCAACTCAATGCCCCGTCGGCTGACGATGAATCCTAGCAGCTTTCCTGATGGAACTCCGAATGCGCATTTGGCCGGATTAAGCTTGATGTCGTACCTTCGGAGTCTTTGGAAGAACTTCCTGAGGTCAGCAACATGGTCTCCTTGACGCCTAGATTTTATGATCACATCATCCACGTACACCTCAATTTCCTTGTGTATCATGTCATGGAATACCGTAGTCATCGCCCTCATATATGTTGCTCCCGCATTCTTCAAACCGAACGGCATCACTCGGTAGCAATAAGTTCCCCACGGTGTGATAAAAGCCGTCTTTTCTGCGTCCTCTTCATCCATCAAAATCTGATGATATCCCGCATAACAGTCCACAAAGGATCCAATTTCGCGTCCGGCACAATTATCAATCGGGATATGGATATTGGGAAGCGGGAAATTATCCTTAGGACTCGCCTTGTTGAGGTTGCGATAGTCCACACACACTCTGATCTTTCCGTCTTTCTTTGGCACCGGTACTACGTTAGCCAACCATTCAGGGTATCGAGTGACACGAATGACTTTCGCCTGCAACTGCTTGGTTACCTCCTCCTTAATCTTCACACTCATCTCCGTCTTGAATTTCCGCAGCTTTTGCTTGACGGGAGGATATGCCGGATCGGTGGGTAATCTATGAACCACTAGATCAGTGCTGAGTCCTGGCATGTCGTCGTACGACCATGCGAAAATATCTTTAAACTCCATGAGTGTTTTGATCAATTCTGCTCTCAGATTGGGTTCAATATGGACACTTATCCGGGTTTCTTTGACGTCATCCGCATTCCCTAGATTAACGGCCTCGGTATCATTTAAATTCGGTTTGGGTTTTTCCTCGAAGTGACTTAATTCTTCACCGATTTCTTCTACGGCTTCATCATCGCCGTACTCGGACTCACTCTCGTCACTTCTTATTTCATGCGTTATTATTTCCAAACCCGATTGACTTTCTAGACTGGGTTGATTAATCTTTAAGCACGCCATATCATTAAGATCGATTGACAGAAGGCTGTTCAGAAAAGTAAAAAGAAAGGAAAATAAACAAAATTAGACGCGAAGGGAACAAAATTTCATTAATGGGAACAGTACAAGGAAAAACAAACTTGCAAACTCAAATCGAAATGAACTAAAACAAATGGATTTTACTCCGGGGACAACCCCCAACACAAAATTTCGAAAGAAAACAATCCAAAACAAACTACCAAGACTCCTTCCGGACAGGGAGAGGAGTAGCCTTCCAGTTATTCAGTTTTGCCTTTGGTCCCACAAACTGTATCTCGGCGTGACTGGATCCTTCACCATCCTCGAGCATACATACATCTGTGAATAGGTCCTCGAACTTCCCGAAGAACTCTTCGTCTGGCTTGATCGTAGGACCGGGAATCTTTGTCGCTGGATATCCTCTTGCTCCGGACCTGACAAAAGATTGGGAAAGGCGTGGAACAGGTTTTGGGAGCACCCATGTCTTCTGTTTACTCCTCTTTGCTCGCCGGATGTCCTCTGAGGTTGGCTGGAATCCCAAGCCGAAGGTTCCCAAGTTCTCGACCACCGATACCGGTTGTATGATTCCTTGCAGAGATGCACCTAGACCTTTACCGGGTACGAAACCATGTCTCAACATTTCATGCGCCACCATGACATCCGCAGTAATTGTTCTGTCGCCGGGAATGCATTCCCCTTCCGGAACTCGGTTGGCGGACACCACATCGCAGACCTGATATACCCACGGCCCAACATCTTCTTCTGTTTCAACAAAGGGAATGATGGTGCCCGATTGTGGATCGTTCTCTCCATGGACGACGATCTCCTGTTGGTCCCACTCGAACTTGACGAGTTGGTGCAAGCTGGATGGAACTGCTCTTGCGGCATGAATCCATGGTCGCCCTATTAGGAGGTTATATGACACCACCATGTCCAGCACCTGGAATTCCATGGTGAACTCCACTGGCCCAATTGTCAAGATTAGCACTATGTCACCAACCGACGCTTTGCCTCCTCCGTCAAACCCTCGAACACATACGCTGTTCTTGCGTACCCTGCCGATGTCTACTTTCAATTTGCCCAGTGTAGAGAGAGGACAAATGTTAGCACTGGACCCATTATCGACAAGGACTTTGGTAACCACCGCCTCTTCACACTTCACCGTAAGATATAAAGCCCTGTTGTGCTCAGTGCCTTCCTCAGGCAACTCGTCATCGGTGAAGGTGATCCGATTTGCTTCGAAGATCCGATTGGTGATCTTCTCCAAATGGCTTACCGAGATTTTATCCGGTACATGTGCCTCATTCAGGACTTTCATCAATGCTTGCCGATGTTCTTCAGAATGTATCAGCAAGGATAGCAATGATATTTGCGCCGGAGTCTTCTTCAACTGCTCTAAGACAGAGTAATCATGCAGCTTCATCTTTTTCAAGAATTCTTCCGCTTCTTCATCGGTTGACCGGCTTTTTCAATACTGCCGGAGTGGTCTTCCTCAATTCCGCAGGGGCAAAACATCTCCCCGAGCGGGTCAACCCTTGGGCTTCACAAACTTCTTCTTTCACCTCCTTTCCTCTGTAGGTCGTTGTAATCCGAGCATAATTCCATGGGACAGCCCGGCTATCAGTTACTGGCAACTGCGTTGCTGGCTGGATGATGAAAGGATCCATTCGAACGCCTGCTACTGTAAAAATGGGCTTGATTGCTGCCCCTGGTACAACTATCTTGGCCGGCTTCACCGGTACTTCGTTCACGCTTTCCTTTCCTGCTTCCGACTCTCCTGGTATGTCCTTCTTGCAACTGGGCGACTCATCGAGGCTTGGCCCTTTTCTCGTTCCTGCCCCGCTAGACTTAATCATCATTACAGTCTGAGAGGCTTTCTCCTTTCCTTCCTCCGCCCGTACCAACTCGATCATATTGGTCTCATGATGAGTTGGAAGCGGGTTTTGGTTGATGTTGGGCTCTGTTGGAGTCCGGACCTCAATCCTGCGAGTGTCAATGAGCTCCTGGATGGCCGTCTTTAGCCTCCAACACTTTTCCGTATCGTGCCCCGGACATCCCGAGCAGTAGGCACAATTTACTGAATGGTCCAGGTTCTTCGGGAGGGGGTTTGGTAGCTTAGCTTCAACCGGATTTAGCAACCCTACTTGCTTCAACCGGTGGAACGGACTGGTGTAAGACTCTCCTAAGGGAGTGAAAGTCTTTGGCCTCGGCGCCCTGTCGCCCCTGAATGCTTGGTTCGGACGGAAACTCGCGCCCGAGGGGTTTCTGTAAGCTCTTGGGGGTGGGTGATTGTTTTGCGGGTTTGGTGCACGCCACGGTGCATGGACGGGAGGTGCGGAATAGGACTGTGCGTGGTGGACAGTAAAATGGGGATCAGGTGCGGGATAGTAATGTTGCGGGTGGTTATATGGGTTGTGGGAGTAATTTTGGTGGTGAGGTTGGGGTGGGCTATATTGGGGTGCGGGGCCTCTATTTCCGAACCATGCCCCGGACTCGACGGCCGCAACTTCCTCTCTCCTCTTTTTCCCCAGTACTCCTCCAGTACCACTTTGGATAGCCTGAGTGGTGGCTTTCAGTGTTGAGTAACTCATGATCTTGTTGGCCTTCAAACCTTCCTCGATCATACCCCCATTTTTATCACCTCGGTGAATGATTTACCTACGGACGTTACCAGATGTCCGAAGTAGGTGGGCTCTAATGTCTGCAAGAAGTAATCCACCATCTCGCTCTCTCTCATCGGCGGATCTACCCTGGCCGCCTGTTCCCTCCAACGGAAACCGAATTCCCTGAAGCTTTCGGCGGGCTTCTTCTCTAATTTTAACAATGATAGGCGGTCGGGGATTATCTCAAGATTGTACTGGAACTGGCCGATAAAAGCTTGAGCCAAATCATCCCACGTGAACCATCTACCGGGATCCTGTCTAGTGTACCACTCCAGCGCAGATCCTCCCAGACTCTGGCCGAAGTAAGCTATCAGAAGCTCGTCCCGTCCTCCGGCCCCTCTCATTTTACTGCAGAACCCTCGGAGGTGGGCTACCGGGTCGCCATGCCCCTCGTATAGGTCGAATTTGGGCATTTTGAACCCTGTTGGCAACTGGACGTCCGGAAATGGACATAGATCTTTATAGGCGACGCTGACCTGGTTGCCCAAACCGTGCATGTTCCTGAAGGACTGCTCCAGGCTTTTAACTTTTCTGACAACTTCCTCGTGTTCCGAACTTTGGAAGTGCTTTTCCGGTTCTGCCGGATTATCCCAGTGAGGTGTATGTGATTGTGGTTCAGGAGCCCTGAAAGTAGGCTCCGGAGGATAGTAAGAGTTGTCATGGATCTGAACATATGGCTCGCTGGCCGGCCTTTGCAGAGGAGCAGGTGGAGGTGCCACAAAAACAAGGGTGGCTGGAGGAGGATTTGGTTTGGCTGGTGGAATGTGGGTGGCATATGGGTTTTCCCCCTGAAAGTATGGATAGCTCGGGGCGCTTGTTGAAGGATCGATGGGCGGATGTTCCGGAGCTGAGGCGAGAGTAGGGCGGTTTGGTGAAGACTGTTCCCTGGCCCAGGCCAGGTGCATCTCTGTTATCTGTTGTTTTAACCGGTCTACCTCTTCTTTCATGATTTGTAGCTCGGATTTTTCTTCCTCGAGACTCTTGCCGGAACTCGACATGCTTACTGTAACTGGTCCTTTGGATCTAGTACGGTAGTGATGGCTGGCCAGTATATTCTGTCAAACCAACTGCTAAACTTTCTCTGGCATATGCAACAAACTTGTTAGTTCACCGAGTTTGACGGATATGTTATAGCACGTTGGATGCAATGCACCTAACCAAATAACCCTTTCTACATGTACTCTTAACATGCGTCATTCCGGCCCTTTTTCTTTTCCTTTTTCTTTTTCTTTTTCCTTCTTTTTTTCTTTTTCTACTATCTTTGCAAGCTTTATTGTTATTTAACCTTTGGATTCTTTTCCTTTCTTTTTAGTGGTGGTCGAATCTTATGTGGATTGCCTACGTATCACGACCCCGCGTGAATCAGACCGAGCGTAGTTCTGGTAACAAGACTGTGGCAAAATTCAGTAACTTTCATATCAAATAAAACCGTGTAGTTACAAAACACGTCTTACAACAATCAGCAAAAACAAAAGAAAATGCTTGACTTGGGAAAGTAAAGATAAAAATGCCAACTAGCTTGACTCAACATTTCAAAATACATTTTCAATCAAAAATCTAATGCCCTAAAATCCCTGGGGGCCCGCGAGGCGTCATTCGGCCTTGCCGCGGGCCCGGGTGTGAGGTCCTTGTGTAGTCCCCTTAATTCTTCCATGATCCGATGAACATAACCCATAATTGAAGCGAAGAGGTCGGCGCGGGGCATTCGTTCACAAGCTAGGCACTTCATGGTGACATAGTGCCCGATTTCTCCAATTCCGTCCTTGATCATGTCCCTTTCTCCGAGTAGCCGCTCTATCTGCTGGTTTTTCGTCCCCAATCTTCGGGCGTTGTTGGTGACTTGGTCTAAGAGCCTGTCTATTTGTTCTTGCAGTCGAGCCATCAGATTGTGGCAACGGTCGAGGTCCGCTCTGGCATCTTGGGCTTGCTTGAAAACCCGTTCTCTGAGGACAACATTTGCTTCCCTTAAACTGGTGACGATATCGGTGTAATCCTCTTCCACCCGTTGTAGGTGAAGTGCATGTTGATGTGCCTCCTTTCTCCAGCTAGCTCGGATCCTCACTGTTTGGGCCTTAGACTCTTCCAATTCTCTTTGGACATCGGCAACCTGGCTTTTCAAACCCTTTATCAGTTTTTCGTCTGCCCGACTCCTCAACTGTCTGTCAGCATCCCTTTTCATTTGTTGGATTTGAGCTCTCAGGAAGTCATTTTCTTGTGCCAACTTCTTTTTATCTCCTTCGTTGGCGGCGGCTTGCACATCCATTTCAAATTGGAGCTCTTGGGTCCGTTGTTCTATCCTGCTGATCTTTGTTCTATAAGCTTCCTCTCTAGCCAACCAGTCCCATTGTTCTCGTGACGCTCCAGCAAACTCCCTGAGGTGAGGCCTTTTTGCGGGCCTTTGATGCTCCACATCTCTACTATACCATGCAGGATATTCCGACGATACTTCGCCCCGGGCTCGATCTCGCACCCGAGTGTCTATTTTTAATGTCTGACACTCACTCCAAATCTTTCGGACCAATGCTTCAGGGAACTGTCCTCCTGGTCCAATTTCAACCACATGTGGGCTGAGGTCTTCTTCTTTTGGGATTATTTGGCATCGTCCCAATTGTCTCAATACTCGACCTGGTGCGTAGGGTTGGATGCTGTTGAGGCCCATTAGCAATAAATATGATTCTGCGGCCGATGCATATATGACTTCTTCCACGGGTAGCCAACCAAACGTCCATTCTATCTCGCTGGCTGTAGTCGAACGCAAAAGTCGTATCCATCCGCTGATCCCCTCTGGCAACTCATGTCCCTCGACCCTCGCAGGAAACTCTTCTATACAAGTCTTCTTCGGTGAACTATACCTCATAAATTGCGGATGGCGGCATAAGTGATCGATCATCCACATTTGGAGCAATACATTGCAAGCTTCAAAGAAAGTCCCTCCAGCTTTGCAGATGGTGAGTGCACGAAAGATATCCGATATTATCATGGGAGCCAAAGTACTGTTGTTCTGTTTCATCAAAGTGCTGACGACCCCTGCCACTTGTATGTTGATATTCCCATCTTTTCTAGGAAATATCAATGAACCTAGGAAAGCTATCATGAAGGCGATGCGTCTATGCTCCTCCCATTTTACCCGATTGTCTCCGCTGCAGATTTTGCTTTTGTGTTTGTTAAAGCCCCCATAATGACCATATTTGTCATATAGAAATGCCAAAGTGCAGAACCCTTCTGATAAGTCTGGGTTGTGTACAGTTCTGCGGATCTTTACCGTATCCAAAAACCGATGTACTGTCACTACCCTTGGTGCAATAAGGTATTGATCCCTCATAGGGACCTTTGGTCTTCCGACATATCCGGCTAATTCTTCCAGTGTTGGTGTGAGTTCAAAGTCTGAAAAGTGGAACACATTGTGTGCCGGATCCCAGAATGAGATCAAAGCTCGTATGATGTCTCCTCTCGGGGGAATATTTAGCAACCCCACTAGATCTCCCAAGTACAGCTTAACGGCATCTTGTCCTTGCTCGCCCAAGTCGCTCCACCACCTATGCAAACTTAAGGGGACCTTGTTTATGATAGCTTCGGTTGTATTCTGACTCGTGCTCATTCTGCACATTTATTTAAGGTAATTCTTAGATGAAAGCGAAATTTTTATTTGTCCCAAAACTATCTTTTCTGAAAAACGAAACGGGCCCCAGGAATTGACTGGTCAAAAAAGTGGTCGTTAAGGCAAAATTAAATGTCTTGGCGTTCCGCCATTAAAACTTATTTTGAAATATATGGGAGTTGGACCCGTTTAAAGGTTGCCTACGTATCTCACACTTGGTGAGAATCAAACTCGCGTAGTTCGGTCCGTCAAAACAACTATCTTTCCTTTATTGACTGTCAAAAAACACATTTTGTCAAAAACCCATTTTGTCGGCAAAGTCAATCTTCTGCCGTCTTTTATTGGCAAACTAAATTCGAGGACTTGTTGGTGAAACGTATTTTTGTATTTTTCCGAAAGATATTTACTTCCCCATACTATTTCCTTTTGTGTTTTTTTTTCTTTTTCCGTTTTTCTTCGGTATTTAAAGGAACCCGGTCAGCATGCCGGTCTAAATAAATGCTCACAACAAATATGATATGGCAAGATGGTCTTTCCTTTCAGGTTACCTGTCCTAGACGGACCCAACCCCCGTGTTGAGTCCCCTAAGTCAGAGATGATGCAAATAAACGTCCTGAATCTAGGCTCAATATCCTGATGCTTTTCAATGATACTAGACCGTGTACCCGAGCGGACGACTCGGATTTGAGGAGGGAGCTACGTACCGGGGACCCGCGGGATCGTCCGGCTTTGTAACTTATCCTGCCTCTTTTCTTATTTTGGTATTGACACTAACAGAAAGGGGAGTCTCAACCAGTAAGCACATCCCCGGGGTAAGAAGAGACGGGTTTTCGGCACAGTTTTATATACAGTTCACGCAATATCAAAGCGGTAAACATATAGCAGTTTGTATATACAGTACAACTAATATCAAAGCGGTAGACATGTAGCACATTAATTAATCATGTAATAAAATCAGATATAGACAAAATAACAATTTAAATGAGCTCGAGTTCTTAGACCCCGAACCGAAGTTCGAGGTCACCCGTCCCCAGCAGAGTCGCCAGAGCTGTCACACCTCCTTTTTCCGCACCCACGCGAGGGCACGAGGGAGTTTTTCCAATTAAAGGACAATCGAAACGGGATTTATTTATTTAGTTCAGAGTCGCCACTTGGAAAAATAATGGTGTTCCAAGTCACCGGTTTAATCCCGAACCGAGGAAATTTATGACTCTGTAATACAGTCCGCGAAACTAGAAATCTGGATAAGGAATTCTGTTAACCCGGGAGAAGGTGTTAGGCACTCCCGGATTCCGTGGTTTTAGCACGGTCGCTCAATTGCAATTTTTGTTTTTATCTGATTCTTTTATATATTTTTGACTATGTGCTTTTAATGCTTCGCTCTTATTTTTTAGAAGAATTGCGACGTTACGAAAACACATTTCGAGCCGCACCGTAACCAGTACGCCTGCGACTCTAATGTATTTCAGTTTCGCCGAGAGTAAGATTTGGGTTACATAAATGCACACCCGTATTCAGGAAAGTAATTTTATTTCAAGTCGTGCCTAAAGAGTCTATCGTCTATTTAACTTTGGGAAAAGGACCGTGAAATTTACTAGACGGTTCTTTCAAGTCTAAGTTTTCATGACAATTATTCGAGGGCCCCACAATGGTGTATTTTTGGCGAGGCTCATCTCGTTTATTTTAAAAGGACAATCCTAAAGTGACTACATTTTTTTCTACTAAGTTCGTCTCTAAATAAAAGAGAAAAGGTCCTAATTTATTGCATGTTCATAAGCTCGGACCTCTTATTGGTTATTGAATCAATGTGAACGGAAATTGCACTCGAGCTTGCATAAGGGAAATTGTTTTATGCCTTATTCTACAAGCGAATAATACTAAAACTAAAATTATAAATAGCATACGAATTTGACAAAATATCAGAACAAACTAACCATTCTCTAATTAATTTAAACCGACCGTATTAGATGAATTGAGCCAATGGAGTTAACTATGTGTAATACAAAAGTCATTTTGAACTTCATGCTAACGTTCATCACTAACATTAGTTACTAATTTTATTCAAATTGCTATTTAAAGCGATGTTATTTACTCAAGTGACCTAGTAAATTCCGACAAAAATCATTCAAATTAGTTGATCTACAAACGCTCATTAGCGGATTATTTTAGTCTATCTTCATTAACTACTAATACTACTTATTTTGAGATTTAGTCTAAATGGTAATGTCTTATTCAACACTCGAACCTGTTTTCATGCCATCAACCTATGTCGTTCTGGAAATGCTATCACGATAGGATATCAGTGAATCCTTTCTAATTTCTCTACCCGCTAAGCTTAATTGAAATCCAAACCTATTAACAATCATCTTAATAGTCTCAAATATTTGATAAAGCTCGAGTACCAACAATGTTTTCAAAGGTTCGAATTCATACAATCCAATATTATGTACAATAGGAATGCTAACAGTACTTCAACGAGTTATGTATGAGAAAACAGTTTAAACGTAATAAAAGAACACAAAAAAAAATGAAAACAGGCTTAAGCTTCACATTCTCTATGCATTCATCTCACAACTTCAGTTTGGAACTATTGAATTATAGAGGTGTACCTGGGATAAGAAAAGGAACAAATGGATGAATGAAGAGCAGTAGTCTCAACAGTGACACAAGACCAGTGGCAATTTCAGCCACAGTAGCACAGCAACAACAACAACAGAAGAACAACAGTAACCAGTGGCCAGTCAACAAATCCAACAACAAGATCAACAACAAATAGTGGCAGTCAACACAGCAACAGCACTGGACTAGCAGCATACAACAATAGACAGGCCAGCAGCAACACAGAACAGAAGCAACACTCAAACAACCCAGCAGCCACAATATAGACCAGCAGCAACACTCAAACAACCCAATAGCCACCCAATAACCACACACGACCAACAACCACAACACACAAACAAACAGGAAACCAGTGGCCTTCTCTCACAACAGCAATGACAAACAGTGGTCCAAACTAATGGAACAGTAACCACCAACCCAATGAAACAGTAACCTTTTTTCTATCCTGTTTGTTCTCTCTATCTATATGTGTGTATGGTGAACCCTTACTGTGTGTATCCTATCCAGAGTCCTCCCCTTCAATTCTGTTTCCCTTCCTCTTTTTATACCCCCTCCCTCACCTGGCCAATCTATATTAAAATCCTGACCAGCCCATCTCCCCCCTGTCCTAAACCACTAAACAACTAGTTTTTAAGCACTGGCCAACCCATATTCTGTTCTGTCCTAGCCACTTAAGATGTCTAGGTATGGGTCTTGTTATTTTAATCCAAGGACTGCAGGAACTGGTAGTGCCCTGCTGTACAGCAGGTTCCACTAGTTCATTTCATGGGTAAGGTATTTTTTAAATCCTAAGATGCCAAATTACTAACAGCTATATCCCAACATCATAGACAATTCAAAAAGAAGAATATGTTAAACCAAACAGTGGCCTGGATCAGTCTTAACAGTGTTAATCATTATCCAGCGTTCTAACCAACAGACCCATATGACTAATCGACGATGTTCGCCTAATCGATTACAACATATATAATCAAGAAACAAATAAGGACCAAACAAATCAGTGATTCAGGATTCCAGGCAGACTCAGGGGGCCAACAGATATGAACTAATGGCTTGACGACCTTAATCAGACTAAACATACCATTCATTTTAATTAATGAAAACAGAAGGAATCGACCAAATAAGAGGTCTTGAAGAGTAGAATCAGCAAGTTTAAAAAGAAATTGGAAAGCTAAAAGAAATATCACATAAATGAATACCACATAGGACTAGATGAGACTAGGAGAAGGGAAAGAGGAAAGAATACCTCCGAAATCAACAGTGGCCCAGGATCGACCTCGGTCTTGAACTATTGAAGCCAAAATGGGCCTTAATCGGGGTGTTCTCGGTTGAGAACACCTAGATTAAGGTCCATTAGACCTCAATCTCTAATCAATTTGAATGGAGATTCCGTTTTGGATTTCTAGGGTTCATGTGAGTGGGATTTGGGGTTTTTCCAACTCCGGCTAGATTCGAGTCGAACCAAGGTTAGTGGGGGTATGAGGGAGGTGTGGGGAGTTTATGGTGCGATTTTGAAGTGGTTTGGGACGGATTTTCAAATTCCGACGAACTTCGAACGGATATTCGAAGCGTTCGAGTAATGTTCGAAGCTAACTGACGCCGGATTCATGTAGAGGGGGTGTGGGAGATTGTTTGGTGTTAATTTGGGGTGGTTTGGGGTGCTGCCGCCGGCGGAGACGATTTCCGGCCGGCGGTTTGTGGTGGTGTGAGGCGGCAGTTTTATTTGCTCTCTGAAGAGAGGCGAAATGAATGGGAATTAGGGTTTGGGAGGGGTTTGGGTAATTAAAAGGGGTGTTTAATCTTAGCCGTTGGATCATGTGAATCCAACGGTTCAGAATAGAGAGATGGTGGGTCGGTTCGGGCGATGGGGCGGGGCTGGACCGGGTAGGGACGATTTGGGCTAAATTTTTGGGTATATTTGGGCAGCCCAGTTCCATTTCTTTTCCTTCTCAATTTTCTTCTTTTCTTTTATTTATTTATTAATTCCTAATTTATTGAAACACAAAATTCTAAAATACATTACAAAGTCAAATTAATTTATAGAAACTAATTATGCTCGAATACCAATTCGCACATTAAACATCAATTAAACTACACAACTTTAACTACAATGCAAAACACGATGTATATATTTTGTATTTTACTAATTTAAATAAATAAACACGCACACACAAACATGCAAATGTAAGACAAAAATAACACAAAAATCACAAAAATCATGCTCAACATAAAACTATTTTATTTTTGAATTTTCTGGGAGTGATTCTCATGTAGGGCAAAAATCACGTGCTCACAATGAGTATGTTTTACCATCAAAATGCTTCGCGCTTAAAAGGATTTTGCTATTTTTTAAAGTATAAATATGTTTCAAGAAACGGCCCTAGGGCCAGAAATTTCCCGAACAATCGGGAAATGACATAAAAAACTCGAAGCCGTAGGACTTCCGGGCCGGAAACTTCCAACTTATAAGCCCTCGAGAGGAAACATCATGTTTACAAGGAACGACTCCAGAGCCAAAAGCTTTCGATATCTTAGGGACTGTCGACGAATGTCACCCTATCGAGCTATTAGAAACACAAGTTCGTAAGACCGCAAGCGGGCAACCTCGAGACTGAAAGCCCTCCATATGGCAATGCTAGAAAATGTAAGACCTCCATGAGGCATTATCAACAATATAAGACTTCGATAGGGAAACCTCGAGCTCATAAGACATCCAAAAGGCAATACCAAATCTGTAAGACCTCAAGCAAGGCATGAATTATACTTGTACAAAATACCTATCTATAAGACCTCAAGTAAGTCATGTCCAAATTCATAAGACCTTACAAAAGGCACAAATCTCGATCTTAAAGCCAAGACCAGATATTTGAAATTGTAAGACCCCTAAAAAGGCATACCCTTAATATAAACGTCGAGGCTACCTTATTTGGAGACTAAAAGGCTATGACGAAATATAATGAATAAGGTCATAAGGCTCCAGTCAAACTAACATACCTTGGGGATGCCCAAGTGTTTCCATAAAATCACAGACCTTCAATTACTTCAAAAAGAACTATTTTATCAGGATACTCTCGGCATAAGCAAAAGAGCTTCGATCATGTTAGCTCCAAAAAATGACAAGGGCTTCGAAACAATTCATCCATCGAGTGAAACCCCCAAGGTGCTCATTTATCATCATATAGTGGCTCACAATCGAGGTTCTTTTTGAACTGTCGAAAAGTCGGACGAATACTAAAACTTGAAAAAGTCTAAAATGAGGATAAAATAAATCCTATATTATTGGTCGTACCGGCCCAAAGTGTAAGAGACTAAGCGCTAGCCCATATTAGAGGTTGTACTGGCCCAACGCGTAAGAGACTAAGTGCTAGCCCATATTAGAGGTCGTACCGACCCAACGTGTAAGATCCTAAGTGCCAGTGCCAGCCCATATTAGATTTCCTAGTTACCCAACATTTAAGAGCCTAAGCGCCAGCCCATATTACAGGTCATACCAACCCAATGCGTAAGAGCCTAAGCGCCAATCTATATTAAAGGTTGTACCGATCTAGCGCATAAGAGCCTAAGTGCCAGCCCATATTAGAGGTCATACCGACCCAATGCATAAGAGCCAACTTAAAATAAAAAAAAATTAGAGGCCGATTAGCTCGAGTCTAAAGCCGATTCGAGGACTGAGCCCTAACGATTAACTAAAAAGTGCCTAAGGGCAAATACGTAAGAGCCTACAGGCCAACCTAATAAGCCCCAGGGCCGATTTGTAAACCTAAGGGTTTTACCTCGAAATCCAATTCATTTGGCTAATCATTGACAAACGTCAAAATTCAAAACAAAAGAAATACATGCACAATTAAAGGGAAATTCATAAAAGGGGAAAGTTGAAAGACTTCTTTGTATATGTATATGTGAAATAATACAAAACTTCATTTATAGTGCTCTCTAAGAGCATTGTATGTAGAATAAGAATGAAAGGTCTTAGTCTACTTTCCCCTCAGGAACTACGGCTCCATCGGCACCTTCCTCATTATCTTCATTATCGGATACAAGGAATGTGGCATCGTATTGATTTGTCTTGGCCTGCTCTATCTATTCTGAGTGATCGGAGACCTTAGTGTGGATCTCCTCTAGAGTTTCCCTCTAGGATCTGCACCAGGCATATTCATTTCTTCTACTTTCCCGATCATAAGCCCCTCTCAACTCAGCACGAGTGTGGGTAATGTCCTTTTAATAGATGACCACTTTCTTGTCATCCTTAGCTCGAATCTCTTCAGCTTCAGCCTGGGCATCCATGACCACAACCTTCATCTTTAAAAGGTCAGACTCGAGTCTTATAATCCTGCTTGTCTGGATTGAGCTATTTTGCACGAGTATTCCAAAGTTGCACCTCGACGGCAGAAAGCTTGGACAAAGCATTCTTCTTAATCGCAACTTGGGCATCTATCTGAGCCCTTAGCTCATTACACTCATACATGGCCTGACCAACCTTGCCCCAAAGTAGTTCCGCGTCCTCTATCTTTCTCTACAAGTGAAGTATTAAAATATTAATCTTCGAGAATAGAATAAGAAACATGCATCCCCTCGAAACAAAGTTTACAGATCTCTCGAGCTGGCCTTTGTATTTTCGTCTTCGATTCATCTCATACCGAAGATGTATCAACTCTTTTTCCCTTTTATCACAAAGAAGCATGAGGGATTTCTTCCCGTCCAAGGCTTTCACAACCTGGCTTCACGGTAGAGCAACTCCGACTTAAGCTTATTAAAGGCCTATAAAAAAAGAAGTTCAATGAGAAAATGAAAATGCAAAACTTAAAAAACCAACAAAGTCAATCAAAACTCATAACTGAACAGAGATGTTGAGGCTCCTCAAAAGTTGAGCGTACATCTACAGGTGCAGTCTCATCGGCCCAGTTGAACTATTCTCGATTGGGATATGATCGCTCGAGACCTCGCTTAATTTAGGCATCCCCTGGACTCGAACATTTCTCAAAGTTCCTTCAACGAGAGAACGTAAATAGTCCGCACTCGAACAAATCAATTCATCCACCATCGTCCCCTTTCTTCTCCATTATTGGCAACAAAGGGTCAAGTCGATCGTCATTGTAAAGTAATCAGGCCTTGGTAATGCAATGGCCGGTAAATTTGATAAAATGACTTATGATGAACTCGAGCCTGACTTTCTCTGCGAAAAACCTTATCATCAACAGTATCCTCCAAAATAACGAGTGAAATTGTTCCAGGGTAACCTGATATCTTCTACAAAACTTGAGCAAGACTCTATTGAGAGGGCCTAATGTAAAGTGGTACGTGTATATGTTCAAAAACCCATCTACATGAGCCATGATTCTCTTTTACAAGGAAGGTACATGCAGTACCACCTTTTCTTCCCAACCGCAGTCTTTCTTAACTGCCTTAAGTCTTTCCTCTCATATTGTAAGATGAACCTCAATGCATGCTCCCGAGGGCCCTGAACATTGGGGTCTCTCTGACGTAAAATCTCTCATCGAGAAAAAGCATCTCAAGGTTATTTTACCGGATCCCAGTGGTGTACCAATGATCGAGCGGAAAAAAAAGGTAGAACTCACCTCTTCTTGATGAACGGATTTGGGCGTAGCAGCCATAACAATGGTGAAACAAGGAAAGGGAGATGAAGCTTAGGCTAACAAGCGCTCGATCGATTACTTTAGCCCAAGGGCCACCCAATTTCGAGCTAGTTCTCACTCGGGAACCGTTAACAAAGCCTGAGGTCTATATCTACTCCAAGTTTGAGCCAACGCTCGCTTGACTATTAAGCCCAAGGGCTACCCGAGTTTGAGCCAGTTCTCACCTGGGGACAATTCGTAAATCCCCACGGCTACCTACATCTCAAGTTCTGAACGCTCTCTTGATTATTTTAAGCTAAAGGGCCGCCCGAGTTCAAGCAAACTCTCACTTGGGGTATATTTGTTAAGGCCTAAGGGCTATCTTTTTTTAGATGATCAGGCAAACTCATCCGTCGAAGACTATCAACGGGGCCTAAAAAGGCTAAGCTTTATTTTAAAGAAATTTGAGGCCTCACTCTCACTCAATTCGAGCACTAAAAGAGTTCCTATGTTTGAGTCTAGTATTTACACTAATCGAGAAAGTTACACTGCATTTTCACAAACACATGCAAAAAGGAATCCAGCACAAGTTAAAGGCAAATTGAATAAACTTTTGTATTAATATATTGACAATATAATCAATGTTTCTAGGTAGACGGGCTTGTAGGATGTCCTCGGTTACTTGGAGTACTGACGTCATGGCCATGATGCCATCACAAGAAATTCGAGAAATTCAAGGTCAAAATCGTTTCTTATCATTTTTACTTTAAAAATGCGGGGACTATCTGTATACAACTAAAATCAGAAAGTTTGATTTTATGATCATTATGACACTCCATAGCCTGTCTCAAGAAGGCTCAAGGTGCAACTCGAGGTTCGGCCCTGAGGGTTCCCTATGTTCGACCTCTGGGCAGTGCAAGTCGGTAGTTATAATGGACAAGTGGGAAATTCCCTAGGCACGTGGTCCAAGCTGACAATGCATGCAAAAGTAGTGCAAGTCAGTACCGAACCATTAAGTAGTTGTACAACCTACGTTTATTTGTAATAATTATACATGTACCATGTTGGGATTCCCCCTCCTATATAAAAGGGACCATTATCATTTTATAAGGAATGATATTCAATATAATAACAAGAACATTCTCTGCTCTCCAACTTAAACATATTCTAATGTCATTTCTTTGATTTTATTGCTTACATTTATTGCATTTTATTGATTTTTCTTCATTTATTACTCATCATTGATCATAAGGAGCCATCATCAAAGCCCTTAGATTTGTTTGCCCGTCATCGGCCATACCCAGTCTGATGCCTTAGCTCGACCTCGAGACCCCGAATAGGCTAGCTTGAGACCCCGATCCACGAATATCCGGTTTGCATAACATACTAGCCTCAAGCCCTTGACAAGAAGGGTTGCTCTGATGGTAAGCAACCTCTACTTCCAACCAAGAGGTTGTGAGTTTGAGTCTCCCAAGAGCAAGGTGGGAAGTTCTTGGAGGGAAGAATATTGGGGATCTATTTGGAAATAGCCTCTCTACCCTAGGGTAGGGGTAAGGTCTGCGTACACACTACCCTCCCCAGACTCCACTAAGTGGGATTATACTGGGTTATTGTTTTACTAGCCTCAAGCTCTTATCTCATTTCCTGTTTCACACTTAGCATCCATCGCTTAACAACTTGCATAAAAATAAATCACGTATTTTTATAACTACAAAATAAAATCTAATTGTAATTTTCATTTTCAAGGTAAACAACTTATTCTATTCTACATACATCAAAGGTCTAAACTATATTTATCTTTTAACTCACGTACATAGAAGGTGTAAAAAAAATATTTATTCAATCATGTTTACTAAAAAATAATTGCAAGTATTTTATTTGATTGTGAGAATGAATTAAATAAATAAAAAAAATTTGTCAATTTATATGGCGTAGTTTTACCGTGCACGGGGTTTGAAAAATGAAATGGAGGAATCAGAACTTTAGTATTCTCCAGTAATGAATAAACTAGGTGGGTATTACAGTGTCACGGGGGTGATTTATGACAATCGAATTCTGCCCGAAGTTCACATCCGTACGACAACCAAGCCCAGCCTTGGTTTTAGCCTTAGATTATTTTTATTGACGTTTAGAACAAAGAACGGAAATAGGCAGCAATGAAATATTAAAAGGCACACGAGATTACAAGAATTTCTTCCCAACTTGTATTAATGGAGTGAATACAAGAACACAAAGCCAACCCTATAGCCAAGACAAAGAATTCCCCAATTCCCTACCCCAAAATGACTTCCTACCCTTAGGAAAATGACTTAGACGAATTTGGCTAACACAATTTGACCAAGGCTAAGTTCTACCCGTTTTAGGCCACCCTAGGCACATATAAATAAGGCTACAATTAGTTGACAAGCCCCAACTGATGGGCAGATAAGTTAAGACAAGTACAAAAACGTGGGAACACTTTTAGCCCATGATCTTCAGCATTTCTTGGAGAGGTTACAACCGCCAACTGTTCCCTCATGTGCTTGGCACATGTTTTTCCAACTCCAGCTTTTGCACAGCTTGTGCTGAATTTCGTCCAGCCATTGGGCCAAGGCTGGCATTGCGCCCAGCCTTGTCCTTGATACTGCTCCGCACCAATACCATTTGCCACAACTTGCCGCACGTCGACTTAGCCACACGTTTCTTGTCCCAACTGGCCGCTTTAGTCAAGTTGCCCCCAACTTGATCAAATCTGCCCGCATCAATTTACCCTTGCTTGTCCCGCATTGCCTTGCCTTATTTTGCCATGTCTTTGCCCCCTGCTTGACATGCCTTTGCCTTGCCAGTGATTTTCCAACCCGCACGTCTAAGTAATTGGCACCTTGCTTCCGTCTAAGGTGCCTTAGTCATGCTCCGCATAGTCCGTCATGCTGAGTCGCCCGTCATGATGTTGCCCCAATTTTCAGGAGTTGTGCCAAGTCCATCATGAAAATACTTGCCACAACCCACACCTACCAATGATCACTGTCGGGGTGCTAACAAACCACCCCCACTAGAAGAATTCGTCGTCCTCGACGAACTAGCTTCCGCATTTTTTAGCACCACCATAGGTCCCAAATATGCTATTGTTGCTTACTCTTGTTCCTTTTCATTTTGCTCATCTTCAGATTTTTCTTCAGCAAACAACGCTGAAAGCTTTTCAATTCTTGAATAGTCCCTCGCAATATGTGGTCCTTTGCAAACAAAACAACCATCAAACTTGCTGTTTTGTCCCCATTTTGTCGAAAATCCAGCATCCTGCTTTGCCTTCTCATTGCCATTGCCTTCAACAACATTACCCTTGTCGTTTCCATTTTTCCTCCACTCTTTTCCCTTGTCCTTGTTCCCGTTTTTGGACTTTGAAGTAGTAGAGAAGTCAGAATCATCTTGTCCCAACCGGAAATCACCCAACGCATCCGCCGTAGCAATGGCACTAAAAAGGTCTTTCACATTATGCCTTCGTAGTTCCATTTGCGCCCACGGTTGCATCCCATAAAGGAAATTATACAGCTTGTCCTCGTCAGACATGTTGCTTATATCCAGCATCAAAGAACTAAACTCTTTGACATAATCCCTGACCGTTTCAGTTTGCCTCAACTTTTTCAAACGATCTCTAGCAATCCAACCCGCATTGCTTGGAAAGAATTGATCCTTCAACTCTTTTTTGATCCCTTCCCAAGAGCAATTTTCGGCTTACCAGCACTTACATCATCTGCCACGCGCGTCCGTCACCAAAGCTTCGCATCATCCACCAAATACATAGTCGTAATGGTGACTTTTTCCTCATCTAGCACTTTATCAGCATGAAAGTACTGCTCCATATCCCATAGGAAGTTTTCGAGTTTCTTAGCACTCCTTACGCTATTGAACTCTTTAGGCTCCAGAATTTTGGCTTTGGTACGATCTGCCCCACGCTGTGCTTCATCATTGTTAACAGCCCGACGCAGCAACCCATTTTCCATTTTTAGATCTATGCACTCCTAGCTCAGTCTGTTTAACTCGCCCTCAAGATAAGCAAGACGAGTTGTGATCGTCAAAAACTGATCCCCATCAGGTTTTCCGATAAGTGACTCTATTGCAGCAACCTTTTCCTTCAGTTCTGCGTTGCCACCAGCCATTCTTCACAAAATTCAACCACTGAACATTATGTCGTCGCCCCGATCCAACCACGCTCTGATACCAATTGTCACGGGGGTGATTTATGACAATCAAATTCTGCCCGAAGTTCACCTCCGTGCGGCAACCAATCCCAGCCTTGGTTTCAGCCTTAAATTATTTTTAGGGACGTTTAGAACAAAGAACGGAAATAGGAAGCAATGAAATATTAAAAGGCACACGAGATTGCAGGAATTTCTTCCCAACTTGTATTAATGGAGTGAATACAAGAACACAAAGCCAACCCTATGGCCAAGACAAAGAATTCCCCAATTCCCCGCCCCAAAATGACTTCCTACCCTTAGGAAAATGACTTAGACGAATTTGGCTAACACAATTAGACCAAGGCTAAGTTCTACCCGTTTTAGGCCACACTAGGCACATATAAATAAGGCTTCAATCAGTTGACAAGCCCCAACTGATGGGCAGATAAGTTAAGGCAAGTACAAAAATGTGGGCACACTTTTAGGCCATGATCTTCAGCATTTCTTGGAGAGGTTACAACCGCCAACTGCTCCCTCATGTGCTTGGCACATGTTTTTCCAACTCCAGCTTTTGCACAGCTTGTGCTGAATTTTGTCCAGCCTTTGGGCCAAGGCTGGCATTGCGCCCAGCCTTGTCCTTGACACTGCTCCGCACCAATGCCATTTGCCACAGCTTGCCGCCCGTCGACTTATCCTCACGTTCCTTGTCCCAGCTGCCCGCTTTAGTCAAGTTGCCCCCAGCTTGATCAAATTTGCCCGCATCAATTTACCCTTGCTTATCCCGCATTGCCTTGGTTGTATAGGTCAGAATCCGACCTCACGATAATTAACGGAATTAATCTCGTCTTGAGTTAATCCATAATTAATAGGTGGTATGACCACTCATTTACAACATTACTCGACTCTTATTCGGTTTGATCTACGAGGAAACGGCCCATCCACCCTCCCCCCATGGGGATGAAACCTCAGCGTTGCCACGTCCACTTGCTGGCAACTCACGAAGCTCACAACTATAAATACTAAAAGAAGGATCCCTAGTAAGAGGGGCTTCTTCTTCACCACTATCCTCCAGAAAGAGAGAAAGAGAGAGAAGAGACAAAGGTACCACCTTGTGGGGAGATAAAACTCCATTGTAAGGCTCTAAACCTCTTCGTGGAGAGGCAGGCCAAATCAATATTGTTAATAAAAGCTGTTAATGTTCCTTCTCCTAATATTGAATACTTATTATTGTTTCTTTCACTTGGTCCAATAGTTTTCTATAATTTTCCCGTAATTTATATTTATTGTTTCATACTCATAAAGTATGTGATAACTTTTGAGAATACAATTTGGCACCGTCGGTGGGGATTTTCTAGCAAAATCGCGTAGTTCTTCCCTCGACCAAAAGGAATGAAATGCTAAGAAAGAAAAAAAAAAGAGAAAGAACAACCCCACTCGAACAAACCCAAACGGCACCTTCGATAAGAGGAACTCGAAGATCTCAAATATGATCCAACTCCTCTCTCTCTCTCTCTGATCTCCGATAGTGGGGATAGGAAGAAGAAGGCCATCCCCCTCCCCCCCCTCTTAAGGGAGAATCGCCGGGAGGCATCTCCCGCATCCTAGATACAGGATCCAGCCGGAAACCGACGCTGAGATATCTCGAGCCAAGAGCCAACTCAAGACACCCTACATGCCCCGATTGGAAAAACCACGCATAAAGTGCTCAAAGTCTCAAAATTAAAACCCAGCTTCAACACTCGATACCCACATCGTGAAGACTCGATTATGCGCCTTCGTAATCAAAATTGACAAAGTTCAACAACAGTTAAACTGGGACTCAGGCTATGCGCCTTTTCCAACAAGTTCAACTATAGTTGAACTAAGACTCAGCCCATGCGCCTTCCTCAACAAGTTCAACTATGGTTGAACCAAGACTCAGGCTATACGCATTCGCCGTAAAAATTGAAAAAGATCAACAATAGTTGAACTGGGACTTAGGCTATGTGCCTTCGCCAACAAGTTCAACTATGGTTGAACCAAGGCTCGGGCTATGCGCCTTTGCCAACAAGTTCAACTATGGTTGAACCAAGACTCAGGCTATGCGCCTTTTCCATCAAAATTGATAAAGTTCAACAACAGTTGAACTGGGACTCAAGCTATGCGCCTTCGCCAACAAGTTCAACTATGGTTGAACCAAGACTCAGTCTATGCGCCTTCGCCATCCAAATTGACAAAGTTCAACAACAGTTAAACTGGGACTCAGGCTATGGGCCTTCGCCAACAAGTTCAACTATCGTTGAAACAAGACTCAGGCTATGCGCCTTCGCCATCAAAATTGACAAAGTTCAACAACAGTTGAACTGGGACTCAGGCTATGTGCCTTTGCCAACAAGTTCAACTATGATTGAACCAAGACTCAGGCTATGTGCCTTCGCCATCAAAATTCATAAAGTTCAAAAACAGTTGAATTGGGACTCATGCTATGTGCCTTCGCCAATAAGTTCAACTATGGTTGAACCAAGACTCAGGCTATGCGCCTTCGCCATTAAAATTGACAAAGTTCAACAATAATTGAACTGGGACTCAGGCTATGCGCCTTCGCTAACAAGTTCAACTATGGTTGAACTGAGACTTAGGCTATGCGCCTTCACAATCAAAATTGACAAAGTTCAACAACAATTGAACTAGGACTCAGGCTATGTGCCTTCGCCAATAAGTTCAACTATGATTGAACTAAGACTCAGGCTATGCGCCTTCACCATCAAAATTGACAAAGGTCAAGAACAGTTGAACTAAGACTCAGGCTATGTGCCTTCGCCAACAAGTTCAACTATGGTTGAACCAAGACTCACGCTATGCGCCTTCGCCATCAAAATTGACAAAGTTCAACAACAGTTGAACTGGGACTCAAGCTATGCACCTTTTCCATTAAATCAAGGCTATGCGCCTTCGCCAGCACTCAGGCTACGCACCTTTGCCATCAAAATTGACAAAGTTCAACAACAGTTGAACTGGGACTTAGGCTATGCGCCTTCGCCAACAAGTTCAACAATGGTTGAACTGAGACTAAGGCTATGCGCCTTCGTTATCAAAATTGACAAAGTTCAACAACAGTTGAAAAAGGACTCAGGCTATGCGCCTTCACCAACAAGTTCAACTATGGTTGAACCAAGAATTAGGCTATGTGCCTTCGCCATCAAAATGGACGAAGTTCAATAACAGTTGAACTGGGACTCAGGCTTTGTTCCTTCGCCTTTGCCAACTGGTTCAACTATGGTCGAACCGAGACTCAGGCTATGCGCCTTTGTCAATAAGTTCAAAGATGGTCGAATCAAGACTCAAGTTATGCGACTTCGCCAAAAAATTGATAAAGTTCAACAATAGTTGAAGTGGGACCCGGGCCAAGCTTCTTCACCATCGAACTCAGCAAAACCCAACCGTCAACGAATCAAAGCGCGAGTTAGGCACCCTCGCCATTCAAGTAAGTACGCCCAACTCTAAATAAAATTAGGGGCATGAAAAGTTTGGCCCCGATCGAACTACAAGGTCACATTTTTTATCATCACGGCCAGTAGTTCGACCGCACCTTAACTGGGACTAAGGCTAAGCACCGCTGTCGCCAAACGACAGTTTTGACTCATTCACTCCAAGTAGAAGAGAAGAGGCATTAACGAAAAACTAACATTCCTACCAAAGCCAAACTCAAAGGCAAATCACCCTCTCGAATTCATGCAAAGAAAAATTCAAGGAAAAAAGGGTGAAGTACAAAATAAGTACAAGGCAGATAACGGAAAAGAGATTTCATTTATCCACAAAGTTAATTGCGGGTCATCCCAGCTTACACCCGACCAAGGCCGATCAATATAAAAAAAAGAAGAAGAAAAAAAAATAAAAAAAGAAAACGCCAAACGACAAACAAGACAAGAAAAATGCATAACTTTTTACTCGGCGCCATCCGTGCCACCATCGTCAGCCTCTAGCATTGCCACATTAAAACCATAGTCAATACAGGCCTCACAAGCCTTTTGGCGCGCTCACTCGAAATTAGTTTCGGTCACGATGCCAACCTCCCAAATATTCTTATATACATCACGTTGGGCCTCAACAAAAAACCAAAGTTCGCGAGCCTGACTGGAAGAAGCGGCCTGGTTCCGTAGGTGCTAATTCTCTTCTTCCAAGGCTGTAATTCGGTTCGCCAAACTTGGGCATCCTACTCGAAAACACTGATCTGCTCCCCGAGGTTCGCTTCTCTAAAAGACGCATTAGCCCTCTCTAATGCCAGCTGGGACTCGTGCGCGCGGATAGCCTCTTTTAACGCCTCAGCCCTCAACGAGGCATCACTCACCTGACGCTTCAAAACTGCGACTTCACCCTCCAATATAGTCACTTTCCCGCTCCATGTTGTTGTGGCTTCCGCTGCCTTAGCCTGGTCCTGGCGTTCACACTCAGTTGCGGCCCTCTTCCCCGCCTCGAGCTCCTCGTCATTCCGACGGAGCTGCTCCTCAAGAGCACTTATTCTGCCAAGTGCTTGCTGCATTTGAAGCTCCCGCCTCGCCAATTCCTTAATCTGGGCCCGACTACAAGGATCATTTCTCAAGTGCACGCACATCGCCCGACTTCGATCTCAGCAACGGTGATATTTCTCCAGCGCCCACAAAAATATCCCCGAGCGGATGTTAGCTCGACGGATGTTCTCCACCTCTAACAAATAAGTCAGCAAAGAAAAGACAATGATTAAAATAAAGTGTAAACCAAAGCAAAAAAGAAACAAACCGGCTCCATACTACATAACCTCAAACCTATCACGACAATCTCATTTATCAGCCCAATAGCCGTGCCATCCTTTAGAGACGCATTCTCGACTTCCGAGTATAGCAGCCCAAACTGCAGAACCAAACTCTCCCCTAGGAGTAATACATTCAAATTCGTGGGGACCTCGATGAGGCGAGACCTCCCCTCTGCGTGCATCGCCGTATTTGTAAAGCCTTTCTTGGAACATGCAGACGTCATCGGTGTCCATATCAGATTCGGACTAATACTCATCTCCTGGAGCATCTCTTCCTCCTTCCACCACTGGTGAGGTAGAATAACCCGTCATAACCGCCACCAGAGCGCTTGACTCACCAGCCTAAGCAGCCGCCGAGGAACTACCCCCCATATCACTGACTGGAGACACCAACTGAGTTGCCAAAGCAACTGTATCATCACGGCCTAGGTCAATCGGAACAACCCCCACTGTTTGTTGACTCTCAAAGGCAGGCGCCGCAGCTACACTTTCTTCTGCATCAGCCAGAGGGGAGTCCAAGTTAATTACCATAAGAGGAGGCAACGTGAACACGACCCTATGCCTAATCAACGGCCTCTCCTCCTTCCTGTCTGATGGCAATTCTGCTCTAGGGTACACAACCCCATACGACCTATTATCCCGAAGTGCGGCCTATGGTAGAGAAGGAGCCATGGAATATTCAACTAACGCCACCCTCGGTACGTGGCGTGGAACTGGTGCTACAGTAAGCCAAGTAACTGCACCCGGTCACCGGTAGGCCAATTGAGGGGCCCTGACACAACGTGCCCTCCCTGTCACAGAAAATCAAAGTTGGTAAATAAAATCGAATCAAAGCAGAACATAGGAGGAAATCAGCTTCTCACATGTAGAAGGCCTACGGCCATACCTCTCCCAAAAAATACCCACGTTCGTACCCCCTCGGTATGAGGGAGTACGACCTTGACCCACCCATGTATCCCAGCTAACGGAGCCGTCAGCGACCTTTCAGCTAAAAAATTGACACAAGTTAGCGCCCACGAGTTCGAGACATAACGAAAGGTATAAAAAAAGAATTCGACGATAAAGGAACTTACGTGCATGATTCCAAGTCTCTGGAACCTAGTGGGGCACGCCACTAAATGCTCAGTCCTGATGTAAAAGAAATGTTCAAAAGGGCAGGGGTCAACCTCATCATCCAGTGTCACGCTCAGGCCGCTCGACCCATGGGGGCACGCCCGAATTATGGTACCAAAAACTCTCTAGGGAGCATAGAGGCTGACCATGTGTTGCAACATGACTACCCAACCGGCCTGTTCCATAAACTTAATAAACATCGCCAGTAATTTGTAGAGAAAGAGTGAGCTAGCCCGGGCAAACCTTATAATAATGACAAAAATTCAACACCAACATTGGGAGCGCAATCCTAAACCCCAACCTGAAGGGATGGGCGTAAAAGATGTAGTAGCCCCTGCGGTTGGTGTGGACCCTCTCCTCGCTTCTAGGGAGAACAATGTCTGCATGGGTGGGGATGACCCATTTTTCCCATAATTGGGCCATCCCAATTTCCCCCATTAACGGGGCTTTATCCACCCGATCCTCTCCACCATCGACGGTGAAATCAATCGCCAGACCTCCGGGCCGAGGTACTACCTTATCAACCGACGGAACTTCTCTGGTCTCTATCTGTTCTGCACCTCCCATTGCCGGAGGTAGCCCTTCAACTACCAAAGAATTGACCAGAAAATCTGTCGGAAGAGCATTATGGGAAGAACTGCCGGCCATTGTCGGTTTACTAAGAGAAAAGAATAAATTTCGGTGGGCAAGACAAAGGTTATCACGATCAAAGAAAGAAAGGTGAAGGTGAGTTAGCAGGAGGAAAAGGTTTCTTCAGAATCACTCTCAGAGGAACAATGAAGATATGAGAAGTGAATGCCTCAACCCACCTTTACAGGCAATATAAATGGCTTTTGCGAAACCCAATAGCCATCATTAACTGCATGCCCAACCGCAAAATGGTTTGGTTCTTCCAAAATGTGCGTCATTATGACAAGCTACACAAAGCGACTTCTTAGTCATCCACCAATGTCTCGCCGTCGGAATGATTGCAACGGCCTGCGAACGCTGAAAAAATATTCCGTGCACCTTCAAAATTTTGGACGTTACCAGATACGTACCCAGCGTACACTTATTTCCCTCAGCTACACCGCATACGACCTGTCCTTCGTAGTCGTCGGTTATGATCCAAAACAAATGAGAGGATCAGAACGCAACAAAGTTTGATCTCGCTCGAATTGTGTCAAACTGTCACGTACATTCGCCGAGAAGAGTGTTCAGTCTTGATTATACGACGACTTGGTAACATGATAACAAGATGCTAACATACTACACGATTTAGGCCATCGCCAAAAAGAATTCGGTCTCGACCGAAGCAACAATCGACCTCCTTATTCGAGTTTTTCAAATCACAATCGACGAAGTCTGCTCATCGAGCTCGGTCGAAGCATGACCTCAATAAGCGGATGGACTAACGGTATGAGTCAAAATTCGACCCCACGACAATTAACAGAATTAATCTCGTCTTGAGTTAATCTATAATTAATATGTGGTATGACCACTCATTCACAACATTACTCGACTCTTATTTGGTTTGATCTACGAGGGCACGACCCATCTACCCCCCGTGGGGACGAAACCTCAGCGTGGCCACGACCACTTGCTGCCAGCTCACGAAGCTCACAATTATAAATACTAAAAAAGGGTGCCCTAGTAAGAGGGTCTTCTTCTTCACCACTATCCTCTAGAAAGAGAGAAAGAGAGAGAAGAGATAAAGGTACCCACCTTGTGGGAAGATAAAACTCCATTGTAAGGCTCTAAACCTCTTCATGGAGAGACAGACCAAATCAATATTGTCAATAAAAGTTGTTATTGTTTCTTCTCCTAATCTTGAATACTTATTATCGTTTCTTTCATTTGGTCTAATGGATTATTAATGTTTGCTATAATTTTCCCGTAATCTATATTTATTGTTTCATACTCATAAAGTGTGTGATAACTTTTGAGGAAACAATGGTTCTTGCTGTTACATAATGTTACATTAGATTAGGTGTTTGTTAAAAATTTAAAACTTCATTTAATCCGCTCAGAAACTTGTATGTAAAGGGATTAATTAGTTTTAGATAACAGTAGCTAAATGACTTAGAAACCAAATTATCTGGTATTGAAATGAAAAATGCAACTTGAATACAATAGAATAAACACGGAGAATTAACACATCAACCTAATCAATATGGATCAAGGGCGTGATACACAGAAAGCATATGGCTAAGCATAAAGACATCGAAGAATAATAAAGTTGGTTGATTCCCTCATCTTCCTTGTCCTTAATTATCTTTTAGACTTTGTGGTTTATATTTTTAGTACGATTAGTGACAGGTGAGATCACCTGAGAAAACATTATTCAAGTCGTGAAACACGTGATGTCGTGATCATGACCTGTTTGATTGAATTGAGTTGAGCTTTGCCTGTTCAAAATCTTATTTAAACCACCGTCTACCGGCTTTATCTAAACAACTTCCATCATTTTGTTAAAACCACAATATGAGGTTTATTACTTTGCTTTTCCTTCTTTCAACTATAGTATCTGTGACAGTAGCTTCTACTTCCAATAATGTAGAGGTCATAAGCCAAGTGGTTGAAATCCATCGTCTAAGGCCACAGACTGGTGCTGCTGGTTATCCCGTCCCGCAACTGGACTGCCTAAGTTGGCGCCTAGGGGTGGAGACTAACAACCTTCGAGATTGGAAAATGGTGCCAGGTGCTTGTGAAAACTATGTAGGTTACTACATGCTCGGCCAACAATATCGTCATGACTGCGAGGCCGTAGCTGATGCTGCTATTAAGTACGCCAGAGGCCTCAAACTTGGCGGCGATGGCAAGGATGTCTGGGTCTTTGATATTGACGAGACTACTCTCTCCAATCTTCCCTACTATGCTAGATCAGACGTTGCCTTTGGGTAAAACAAACAAACACAATTAAATGGGTTTTAATCTATACTTTTAATTGAACTTTAATACTCTAAAAGTGTAAAATAATGTGACCTAAGCTAAAAGATAGTTACATCTAACTGTCTATAATAAGTGAAATTAGTAATCTTGAAAATACGACAAGTTACTTATTCAACACGTTAAATTTACTATAATAGTGTAAAAAAATATGCTTTACGTCATTGTCTATAATTAAATATGAGTATACTTATATGTTTAGCTTCTAAAGGTTGACACTATAAAAAATAGCTAGAACTAACTTAAGAAGTGAGATTTAAACCTAAAAAGAGAAAAGCATGTTAATAGTACCACAGGTAAAAACCATACTGATAGTATAAGGATTTGATGATTTCTTCGTTGATTTGAGGTACGCTTTGGTTTTATAGCTGCAAGCGGTATTAATGCATTTGATTTCAGGGCAATACCGTTCAACAGAGCGAAGTTTAATGAGTGGATAAACGAGGGAAAAGCACCAGCCATTCCAGCAACACTTCGTTTATACAAGGTGGTGTTGTCTCTTGGGATCAAACCCGTTTTTATAACAGCAAGTCCAATGTTCACCAGAAAAGCAAGAATTGCCAATCTGAAGAAAGCTGGTTATACTTCTTGGCTATGGCTCGTTCTAAAGTAAGTATATCGGTTTTACAACTCCTATTGGTATTATGCTTCTTCTGTCTAAAGATTGAAATAATTAGTAGTTATTTGTTTTGGGAATGATTGATGATGAATGCAGGGGAAAAAATGATTCAGCAAAATCAGTGGTGTTCAAATCGAGTAAGAGAACAGAGCTGGTGAAAGCTGGATATAGAATTGTTGGCAACATTGGAGATCAATGGAGTGATCTGATAGGAGACAACGTGGGATCTCGTACTTTCAAAGTCCCTGATCCTATGTACTACATTGGTTAATAAACGATCGAGACCACTCACTTTCTCTTTTAAGAACTTAATAGCAGGAGTAATTAATAACAAAAGGAGTCGCTTAATTTCTGTGTTGCGAATTGTGAGACGCTAAGCTCACTGTTCCAGCATCAGTGTAACGTCATTTACTTTTCGCTCCTTTTGCTAATATAATAATAAGTCTGCGATCTTTAATTTTCACAAAAGTTAGCATGAACACTATTCTAAATATTCTTTCTAAAAAGTAGTCCAAACACACTTCTTTAGCTGATTGGTTGCTCCACTGGGCCATCGAAGTTCATGCTGGAGTCGATCCATCCATATATAGCTTTAGGTATATATATGAGTCTCGTTGGTTCTAAATCAAATAAACTATTTTAATTGTTTACATTGAAAATAGTATATGTAATTTATTTTAATACTAGTTGGTAGGTAAAAGATATGCTAAGTGTAAATAAAGAGAATAAGATACACAAATCAATGTGATCGCTAGACTGAGCCTCGAGTTGGCTGGAACAGGGGCTTCGAGGTCTTGTTAGGGCAGTTAGCAATGAAGAACTGATGAAGAAACAATGATAATGATGACTTCAAAGATAGCCTTTTGTGGTTAATAATGAGCAATAAATGAAACAACAATGAATGACCAAGCAATAATTCGTTAGAGTAATTGTTGAGGACGTTTAGGCAAGACAAGCAAAGATTGTTCTATTGTATTCAATAATGTGTGATTTACAAAATGATAAGGGTCACCTTTATCTTGGAGGGGGATCCCAATATAGTACATGTCTAATAATGACATTGTCAATTTTCATGCTGCCTCGAGGTACGCTATCATAAGTCACTGATATACCCTCTATAGGTGCGTGCTTCGGGGGCGAGCTTTAGGCTGTGCTTCGATCTCATCGAGTCCGGGCTAGAAACGCCATAGAAGCCGTAAAATCGACCTTCCTTGATTTTGATTGTATACAGATAGTCCCCGCATTTCTTGGAATGAAATAACAAGGAACTACTTGAATTCTTCAACTCTTTAATGCCTCCATCATTATGTAAGTTATGTCATGCGTGTGATTGATGCCGGAAAAAAGGGATGTTCAAAAAGTCACGTTCGCACGACTCTTGAAAATCCCCGAATTGATTGTGATGGTTGCCCAAACTTTGACTTTCCCTAATTAAAATGCACTATTGGCCCCTGTAAATACTCCAATCATTCACTCGTTACTCTTCATCATATCTCCAAACTTTTAACAGATCTTCTTACTTCTTTCTTGTGTTCGTCTCTCATCCAGTTTTATTTTCCTCTAAAATATTTTTGTAAAATGGCGAAGACCCTAGAACCATTCCCCAAGATGAAAAAGTTTCTTCATCTTCACACTCGTTTAAGGGAAATGTCATAGTACCTCATCGCCTTGAGGAGTGCATCCCCAGACCTTATGAAACATCCTTCAATTTCACGGTTGACTAGCCTTCTCCGAAATAGGGGCGGTGCAAACCCATGTCCTTGTACACTAGCCTCATAACCGACACTGGGAAGGTGAAAGCTGATTGTTGTTGGGGAAAGATAGTGCAAGTTGAGATTCCTTCCAGGAGGAAGATGTACCGAAACACAAACTCGGTTTCCTTAGTGTATACACATATCTGTTTACTCTAGGTTCGATAGAACCATCCTCGCCATTGATAGACCCCGAAATCATCATTTTCTGTGGACAATATCGGGTGAGACTCACCCAAATCCATCCATCATTTTTCCGCATTTTTTACATGATTAGGCATTTTACAAACATGGTCAAGGGGATGCCTTTTACCCTTGACAATCTGATTAGGATGTACAACCCCCGACTTTATCAAGGTGGTCTAATTAAGCTTCAATGTTGGGCCCCAAAGGTTCTATTTTCTTGTACCAACGACGGCTAGGACACAGGGTGAATGAGCCATTTTGTCCGAGTTAGGACCTCATATCTTATTCCCATTGAAAGGATGCCATTCCCCGAGGAATGGAATATGAATCATAAGCGAATATGCTAATTACATATTTTTTCTTTCTTTTGACCATCTTCCCCTTGAACAGACTCCCTTCGATGATGTAGTTGTTGTGTGATACTCTATCGCGGCTAAGGATCTCTCGTGTTGGGTTCGCCAACTTGATTCGACTTGCCCGTATGCTAAGCGCGTGTGGCGCAATCTGGCCAAGGTCTGATGGGAATCTAAAAATCATGGTAAGGTTTTTCTTCTTTCGTACTTGAGCTCTTTACAGGAGATACCATTTGACTGTATTCTCATTTTTTGTACCTACCTATTGTGTTTGTGTTGGCCTGGGAGAGGCCTCTTGCTACGGGAAACCCTCTCCAGGGAAGCAGATACCCCAAAATTTACAAAGGAGAAGAATAGAAAGATAAAATCACCGACCAAGTCCGCGAAACCAAAGAAGGCTAAAGCTCAAAAGCCTAAGGTCGATTCACCGACCTTAACTTCGGAAGCAACATAGAGTCCCCGAGCTGGGGGCGAAGAGATAGATGACCCCCTGCTAGCACCCGAGGGAAAAAAGGAGCCGATGGTTGTTGAGCCAAATGCTTCTAGACCAGGACTTGGGAATGTTGTCCCACCTCGGGATAAAGATGCTCTCGTGGGTGGGTCAGATAATGTTCCTGAGCCGGTCGACGGCCAAAACATTTTCCAAGTTGAAGGGCATTGAGTAAGTGAGTTATGGGCCCAGGTCTATGGCTCCCTAGATGAATAAGAAGTCCTTGATTGATCCAGCTATAGTTATTGATATGGGCAATTCTCCTTCGGGTCTGTCATTCTCTCCAAGGGAGATACGAGATGCCCATAATAGAGAGACTTCCAATTTGGGGGCGTTCCTTTAGGAGAATGACATATTTGAAGGATTCTTTAATTTTCTAGGTCGAAGAAATCCCCGAGCTTAATGCCTCGCTCATTTTTTAAGAAGGCGAGAGGCTACTCAAACAGGTAGTCATTCGTGGACTATGCTTTAATCTATGATCCTCAACTTCCTGATTTTGTTTTTTCATGCTTTCAGGCGATAATTCTTTATAATCATGTCATTGCTAAGTCCTAAGCTGAGTTGACAAGCTATTAGAAAGATTTTATGGGTCTATCATTAGAGGATGGCGAGCTCAGAGCTCTTTTTACCAAAAAGGAGGAAGAACTTCACGACCTTCAGCTCGTTTGGAGAAGGTGTCTCGAGAGCTGACCAATCTTGCTAAGTAGGTAATACAATCTTCATATGTTTTTATTTTCATATTTGTCCGACTTTAGCATTTAACACATTTGGATTGATTTTTGAAGCTTGAGAAGAAAGATGTCCTAATGAGGGAGGGTCACAAAGCCAGGGATATTGAGATTCTCAAATTCAAGCAGCATGTGGATGAGATAGCCTCTAAGAGAGATACCCTCCAAGGGAATTTGACCTTGGTTGAGCATCATCTTCAGGATGCAAGGTCAGATAGTAGTATGTATAAGATTTCCGTGTTGAATTAGTCATCGCCCTATCTGCAACCAAGTCGAAGTCGATGCGCTCATATCCTCAAAACAAGAAGATATTGATGCTTCAAATGCTCAATCCATGAAGGTATCCAAAGAGGCTGAGGTTGAAGTGACCTGAACCCTAGAGCATGACCGATTAATATCTCAGAGATAGGCTCTCGACGATGTACAAGCAAGGGGCATCGATTTGTCTGCTGAGATCGAGAAGGTGGAAGCTCTAGATGAAGAATCGACAGCTCTGCTTTCTTTCGATAATGGTTCGGCCAATTGTTCGGCTAGTGTCTTGGAGGATAATGAAGATGAAGGTGAAGTTCCCGAGGGGGAGGAGTTCATTGATGTTCCATGGTGAGGGCCAAGCCGTTTAAGGAACAACTTATAAGGGAGATCCATCCGGTTAAGTGATCCTGGAGATAGATAAGGTTTATATTTGTTCCTTTTTTGTGTAAGGGCTCCAGGCGTGATCCTTGTAAATATGACTTTGTGAACCTTTATTATATACAAATAGATCTTTGCTTTTCATCATTTCTTGTCTTCCCTTTGACGTTTTGGAATAAATTTGATATTTATGGATAACCAGTCCAATGTGTCGGGCTTATAATATAAACCCCTTAGGTTTTCATGCTCGACGACTGATTGATAATACTTAACCGTTTGGGGTTCGATCCTCGAGTCAAATTTTGACCCGGAGCTATCGACCCTCAATTTTTTAACATGTTCGCCCTTAAGATCTTTAGATAGGCCCTTAGGCTCTTTAGATAGGCCCTTAGTCTCTTTAAGGTGACCTTTAGGCTCTTACGCATTGGCCCTTAGGCTCTTTAGGATGGCCATTAGGCTTTTATGTATTCGCCCTTAAGCTTTTTAGGCTTGCCCTTAGGCTCTTATGCATTGGACCTTAGACTCTTTTTATATTGGGTCGATGCGAACTTTAATATGCCTATAGTGTTCCCTCAATTTGGCTAATGACTTTTGAAGTTTTGATTATGCCTTGTCATGTTTTATGTTCGTGTAACTCTTCAATGACTCAAATGAGAACCTCAATTATCAGTTGATATGTGACGATAGATGAATACCTCGGGAGGTTCACTATAAGGATAATGTTTTGAAAACTTTTAATCGAAGGCTGGTTGTTTTTGAAGCCTTTTTATTATTGGGAGCTGATATTATCAAAGCTCCTTTGCTTATGCCGTTGGTAGCCTGATTAATCAATTCTTTTTGAAGTACTTCAAGGTCTTTAGTTTTATGGCGGCAGTCGAATGTCTTTGAGCCGCTTTAATTCGATCGTAGCCTTTAGTCCCCAGGTGCAGTGACCTTGGCGTATATATGGAGGGTATGCCTTTTTAGGGGTCTTACAAGTTCGAGTAGCCTTGGCCTTAATATTAGGGTTATGCCTTTTTAAGGTCTTATAAATTTTAGTATGCCTTGTTGAGGTCTTATCGGCTCGGTATTAACTTATTGAGGTTTTATAAGTTCGGGCATGCCTCGTTAAGGTCTTACAGATTTGATGTTGCCTCACTGAGGTCTTACGAGCTCGAGGTTTTTATGGCTTTTTATGAGTTGTCTGTCGATGATTGTCCTCGATTATTCAAGGATTTTTAGCCATTGAGCCGTTTTACGTGAGTAGAAAATTTTTTTGAGGCACGTAACATTTTGGCAAGCAGATGCATTTCTTTGATTACTTGATATATGTGTAACTCAATCTTCCTATTGAGGTCCTCTTAGGCGTAACTCAATTTCTTTTTAAAAGACAACCTGTGAGGGGGGTGCCTCCCTAGTATTTGAGGTTGATTGAGAAGCAGCTTTGAATACTTGTTGAGTTCTCCTTAAGTAGCATATAAATGTTTCCTCGTTAAATATCTCACCGGTAAAACCTATTTGGGATAAAACCTAATCGAAAGGAAAAACAGCGTAACGCATGCTTTAAAATTCAAGGTCTTCGAGTCGAAGGGTGCTTCGGCGTCTATAATCAAACACCTGTAAGAACTTCGTATTAGACGTAAAGAGAAAAGGGAGAAGGTCATACCTCAGCAATAATATTTTTTGAGCATCGATATGTTCCAATTGCTTGGATGTTGCTCGCCATCCATGGTGCCAAATTTATAGGACCCTTTGCCTATGACTCCGAGGATGCGGTACGGTCTTTCCCAGCTAGGGCCTAGCTTTCCTTCATTTGGGGTTCGAGTGTTGAGGGTGACTTTTCTTAGGATTACGTCCCCGACTCTGAAGTATCAGAAGTTTGTTCTCCTGTTATAATCTCTCGTTCCTCTATTTTTGTGCGGCCATTCGGAATAGTGTAGCCTCTCAATTTTAATCTATTAGATCGAGGGCTATAGTCATGGCCTCGATGTTCGAGTCCTCGATGGAATATCAAAATCGGGTGCTTGTCTCTCCGACCATGACCAGTATCAAAGCCTCGGACACGTATGCTAAAGAGAATGATGTATCTCATGTGCTTGACTTCGAAGTTGTTCCGTACGGCCATAATACTTTGGGCAATACCTCTCTTCATTTTCCCTTTGCATTTTCTAAACTCTGTTTCAAGTTTTGGATGATGGTCTTGTTTGTTGACTCGGTCTATCCATTTTCACATGGGTGATAGGGTATTAATAGGATCCTCTTGATTTTATGATCTTCAAGGAATTCTGTCACCATGTTTCTTATGAACTGCCTCCTGCTATCACATGTAATCTTGGAGGGGATCCTGAATCGGCATATGATGTGGTCCCAGATGAAGTCAATGACTTCTTTTTCTCTTATATTCTCAAAGGCTTGTGCTTCCACCTATTTCGAGAAATAGTCAATCATAAAAAACAAATATAGATTTACATGGCTCCACTGGTAGGAGGCCGACGATATCCATCCCCCCTTTCATGAATTGTCGTGGTGATAAGATTGAATGTAGCTGTTTACGAGGTTAGTGAATCATTGGCACAAACCTTTGGCATTTGTGACATCTGCGAACGGATTCCTTTCCTTCTCCATGTTGTCCCAATAGTAGCCTTCTCTAATCACTTTTCGAACCAAAGAATCAGCGCCGAAATGATTTTCACAAGTACCCTCGTGGATTTTTTGAAGTACATAATTGTTGTCCCCTTGTGCCAAGCATACGGCTAAAGGTCTATCAAAGGTCCTTCTATACATTTTTCCATTTTGGTCTAGTGAATGTCACACCTCCTTTTTTCTTACTTATATACCGTTTATTAATACTACACCTCGGGAAGGGTTATAATAATAAAAAATGAAGGCGTTTTTCCACTTAAAGGACAGTCAGAACGAGATTTATTTATTAATTTTCAAAGTCGCCACTTGGAAAAATAATGGTGTCCCAAGTCATCGGTTTAATCCCGAACCGAGGAAATTACGACTCTGTTATAGTCTACGAATCAGAAATTCGAATAAGGAATGCTGATAACCCGGGAGAAGGTGTTAGGCACTTCCGGATTCCATAGTTCTAGCACGGTCGCTCAACTGTTGTTTTTGTTTTTATCTGATTTTTCATATGCTTCATTTTTATGCATTATTAATGTCCTGCTTTGTCTTTTTTTTTTTTAGAATTACGACGTTGCCAAAACGCATTTCGAGTCACACCGTACCAGTACGCCTGTGACTTTAGTGCATTTCAGCTTCACCGAAATTTTGGATTTCAGCCACATAAATGTGCGCTCGTATTAGGAATGTAATATTATTAATCGCACCTAAAGTATCTACGTCTTTATTAACTTTGAGAAAGACCGTAAAATTCGCTAAACGGTCCTTCCAAATCTAGAGTTTTTATGTTGAATCTTATTTGAGGGCCTCAAAATTAAGTATTTGTGGTTTAGTGAGGCTCATCTCCATTTTATTAAAGTCCAATCTTAAATGGCTACGTTTTCTATTTTTTTGGTTTTTTCATCCTTAGTATAATTGTCTCAGAATTATTTTACAAGGTTGTATGTAAGAGTCCAGGCCATCTTTATTATTGGGGCCTAGACTTTGGACTGATCCATCAGCATGCACCTAGGTGCAACTGGTCAATTACAGCCCAGTAAACACTTTCATTTCTATCCCAAGGCATTAATACCATATCAATTAGATCTGGGCCTGTATTTACAGCTAGGCCCAGATTACTTACATCTAAAGCAGAATGAAGGCAGATTAACATTTTAAAAACAGTACTATTATTAAATACTAGCAATTAATTGTTTCTAATGATGCCAAACTACATTTGATTCTTACTGATTTCAATATTGTCAATTAACTAAGAATGTCTACACTAGTTTAACTTGTTGCTATTTAACTACTAAATTAACAGAGTATGAATTTACGATTTATCTATTGGTTGAGAAACTATTTGCAGAATTATCTATCTACTTTAATTGAAAACAACATTTGTGTTTTTAACTACAACATGCTCAGATTACGGTTATGTTTCAGATTGTCATTTTACAAAGTTGAATACAAGTTTATAGCTAATCTAGTTTCAGTAATGTTAAAACAGTAACGTGATTTAGAACTCAACACTCATGCTTTTTCGAATTAATTGATTCTGATTCGGAGATCAATTATCTAAATAACTAAGTACTAGTATTACATGTCTAATTTCAGAACATGTATAAATCTAACTGTATTAACTGTGTTTTAGCCGGTTTTAGTTTTAGATTTAGATGATAATTCTCTATCTAACTTATTTAACATATTGTTTGTATTACTATTACTACTACTAAATTTAAAAGTATACTCACTCAGTCCAATACTTATTACAATCAGTTCCTAATGAATTACAAAGATCTAAGTATTTAAAACTACATAATGAAAGAATAAATATATAATTGAGCTACTAGAACTAGTTAACATTTTATTCCTTCAACAAGCAACTCAATTACAGCTCCTGGACATAGTTGTGTACCTGATTCAAAAGCAAATCAATGAGTTCTAGGTTTTGGAGAAGAAGGAAAAATCAGCAATAGCAATGACGATAAGCAACAACGAACAAGAGCAATTAACGCAGAAAATCTCAAAACTCAGCAGATAAGCCAGCAAATATGTCACGACCCAAATCTGATCGTGATGTCGCCCAACAATTAAGCTAGGCCAGCCAGACGAACAATTTCTTATCACAACGAATAACAGTCCGAAATGGACATCCCAAGAAGAATATATGAGCCAAAGAACTCCAATAATAATAATAATGAACAAAGTACTGAGAAGTGCGAAAACAACTCATACTCCCAAAGATCTGGAGTCACGAGTCTAGAGCCTCTAACAAAACCCAATTGAAATAGAGAAATATTGTATAGAAATACTCAAGTATGAATATAAAATAACAACTGGAAAGAGGAGGAGAAGCTAGGTTCTGCGAACGTCGGCAGCTACCTCAGCAACTCGGTATGACTCTGCAACGCTAGAAATGCCTGTCTACTGCTCCTGAGTACCTGAGTCTGCACACAAAAGGTGCAGGGAGTAGGGGTGAGTACTAAGTACTCAATGAGTAATAAATATATAAAATAGCTGAAAATAGGAAATCCACAAAATACCACAATATGAAACTAAACTACAGTCCGAATCTCCTACGAACTAGCATCAACAATACAAAACAGCTACCACAGAATAATTCAACAGATATAGATGCAATGCAATGCACATAACCGCTACGGCGTGTAGCCCGATCCATTTAACGTCGACGACGCTCATTAGGGGTGTGTATAGACTCCGGAGGGGCTCCTACAGCCCAAGCGCAAATATCGTTGCGGCGTGCAACCCGATACTCATACCGCTGCGGCGTGCAACCCGATCCATCCTCAGTCCACAATAATCAGATAAGTCACAAAACAGTTCATTTTTCTTAATTCCAGTTTCCATTTCATAATTTATGAAAAATACTTTAACTTTTATTTAATTTGCAAAAGTCGGTGAGTTAGCATTTCAATACTGTGATTTCAATTTCCAAGACTGAGATCAATGATTAAGCAAGTATAGCTATCACATAAATACTATCCCCTAAGGATACTACAGGTCGGAACAAGGCTCCAAACAAGGCTTACAGCCCACTAATATGTCAAACACAGTGCATTTCCATCACTAATAGCATATTATCCATATCCGTGATGGACCAAGTCTCAATCCCCAGTCACAATCAGTCCCGCACCTACCACGGGGTGCGAGCCACGCCCTACTAGCGTCACAATGTGCTAAGCCGAGGTTTCGAACCCTCAGGCTACCATATACACAAACTACTCACCTCTAGCCGGTCGTAGACTCGTCCGCAATGCCTTTTCCTTTAGAATTCGCTGCCCCGCGTGTAGAATCTATTCAAACCACAATAATTATGTCATTTATGGATCAAAGAAACATAACCCATTTCAATTTACATGAAAAACTCATAAATACGCTAAGTTGGTAAAAACCCGACCCCGGGCCCGCTGTCCGAAAAATACAGAAAATTATACCAATGCGATCCTCGTCTCGCCACGAGTCCGTGCATATAAAATTTATCGAAATCGGAGTTCGAATGGCCTTTCAAAATTCAAAATCTCGTTTTCAATACCTAGGTCACAATTTCTACCCAAATTCATGAAGATTGATGTTAATTCTACCATAGAATTATGTTGTTCAGTCAAGAAACTTACCTCCGATGAATTCCTGATGATTTCCCAGTGTTTTCCTCGTGATTTCTTCTCTCTAGGGTTCAAAATTGTGTTTTGGGTAAATGAACCCGCGAGCTCTCTGTTCTGTACTTTTAATTTCACTTACAACATTTTTGTTCTACGCGTTCGCGATGCTCTTCACGCGAATGCGATGCCCTGTTCCGTTACATCATCGCGAACGCGATGCCCATTCACGCGTCTGCGATGCTCATTTCCCCAGCCGCCTGATTTCACTTCTACGCGAACGCGTAGGCCTTCACGCAAACGCGTAGGTTTGCCTAGTCCTTCTTCGCGAACGCGTTCCCCTGTCTCGCGAACGTGATGCTTCAACTCACCTGGCCTTCGCGAACGCGACCCATGTCACGCGAACGCGAAGGCTTAAATGCCTGCACAGTAACCTGCAATTTTTTGAAGATTTTGCCTAGTTTAAAATGCCCGGTTGATGGTCCGCATTCGTCCCGAGGCCCCGGGACCCCAACGAAAACCATCAACATACTCCAAAACATGATACGGACGTGTTCCAATCATAAAAACACCATCCTAAACATCAAAATCATCATTTTCACACGGATTCAAGCCTAAGTTTCTTCAAAACTTCCGAAACTAACATTCAATCCAAACCCCGATCAAACGATGTCCGAATGACCTGAAAAATTGCAGGCATATCCAAAATCACATAACGAAGCTACAGAAATTGTCAGAATTCCATTCCAACCCCCGGATCAAAATCTCACCTACCGTCCAGTTTTCGCCAAAATTCAACCTTCGCCAATTCAAGCCTAAAACTACACCGGACCTCCAAATTCGATTCCGATTGCTCTCCTAAGTCACAAATGATCCTCCGAATCTAGTCGAATCATCAGAATCCGATTCCGAGCACTCTAACTCAATAGTAAACTCTAGGTTGACTTCCCATATTCAAGCTTCCTTCAAACATGCTATTTGTTTCTTTTTCAACCCGAATCACTCCTAACTCACCCGATATACTCTAATACTGATATAAAAGCATAAAATATGTAAATGCAAGGTAACGGGGTGGTAATTCCCGTAACGACGGACCGGGTCGTTACATTCTCCCCAACTTAAACAAACGCTCGTCCGCGACTGGGTTAAGAAACATACCTGGAGTATCAAATAAGTGTGGATATCTGCTCCGCATCTCCTGCTCGGTCTCCCAAGTTGCTTCCTCCACGGGACGACCTCTCTACTGCACTTTCACTGAAGCTATATCCTTGGATCTCAGCTTACGAACCTGTCGACCCAAGATGGCTACTGGCTCCACATCATAAGTCATGTCCTCATCTAAGTGTATCGTGCTGAAGTCTAACACATGAGACGGGTCTCCGACATACTTCCGGAGTATGGATACATGGAACACCGGGTGAACTCCCGACAAACTGGGTGGAAAAGCAAGCATATAGGCCACCTTCCCAACTTTCCTAAGCACCTCAAAAGGTCTAATGAACCTTGGACTCAACTTCCATTTCTTCCCAAACCTCATAACGCCCTTCATAGGTGAAACCTTCAGCAACACCTTCTCACCTACCGAATAAGACACATCTCGGACCTTCCGGTCCGCATAACTCTTCTGACGTGACTGAGCTGTGCGAAGTCTCTCCTGAATCATCTTCACCTTGTCTAAGGCATCCTGAACTAACTCTGTCCCCAACAATCTAGCCTCGCCGGGCTCAAACCAACCGACCGGAGACCTACACCGCCTCCCGTATAAAGCTTCATACAGTGCCATCTGAATGCTGGACTAATAGCTATTATTATAAGCAAACTCTACAAGAGGCAAGTAATCAGCCCATGAACCACCGAAATCGATAACACACACACGCAACATGTCCTCCAATATCTGAATAGTACGCTCAGACTACGCATCCGTCTGTGGATGAAATGTTGTGCTCAGCTCTACCTGTGAACCCAACTCTCGCTAAAATGTCCTCCAGAACTGAGAAGTGAACTGGGCACCTCTGTCTGATATAATAGAAATGGGAACTCTATGCAATCTCACAATCTCACGGATGAATATCTCCTGCCAACCGCTCCGAGGAGTATGTAGTACACACTGGGATGAAGTGAGCTGACTTGGTCAGCCTATCCACAACCACTTAAACCGAATCAAACTTCCTCGCTGTCCAAGGGAGTCCACTAACAAAGTCCATAGTGATCCTTTCCCACTTCCACTCAGGAATGTCAATACGCCGGAATACACTACCAGGTCTCTGATGCTCATACTTGACCTGCTGGCAGTTTAGACACCGTGCCACAAGGCTCACAATATCTTTCTTCATATTTCTCCACCAGTAATGCTGCTTCAAATCCTGATACATCTTTGCGGCTCCTGGATGAATAGAATACCGCGAGCTGTGGGCCTCTTCCAATATCAACTCACGAAGGCCATCAACATTGGGCACGCATATCCAGCCCTGCATCCGCAATACACCATCACTATCAATAGTGATATCTCTGGCATCATCATGCTGAACTCTATCCTTAAGGACAAGTAAGTGTGGATCATCATACCGGCGCTCTCGGATACGATCATATAAAGAAGAACGAGCTACTACACAAGTCATCACCCGACTGGGCTCAGAAATATCCAGCCTCACCATCTGATTAGCTAACACCTGAACATCAACTACTAGGGGTCTCTCCCCAATTGGAATATACGCCAAACTGCCCATACTAATAGCCTTCTGGCTCAATGCATCAGCCACTACATTGGCTTTCCCGGAATGGTACAAGATAGTAATATCATAGTCTTTAAGCAATTCAAGCCATCTCCGCTGCCTCAAATTTAGATCTTTCTGCTTAAACAAATGCTGAAGGCTGCGGTGGTCCGTATACACATCACAAGATACACCATATAGGTAATGCCTCCAAATCTTCAAGGCATGAACAATAGTCGCTAACTCAAAATCATGAACAGGGTGGTTCTTCTCGTGGGGCTTTAGCTGATGAGACGCATATGCAATAACTCTACCCTCCTGCATTAACACACAACCGAGCCCAACACTAGAAGCATCACAATACACCGTATATGACCCTGAGGCTGATTGCAACACAAGTACTAGAGTTGTGGTCAAGGCCGACTTGAGCTTCTGGAAGCTCTCCTCGCATTCATCGAACCACACAAATGGATCATTCTTATGTGTCAACTTCGTCAAAGGTGAAGCAATAGACGAAAAACCCTGAACTAACCTGCGGTAATAACCCTACCAAACCGAGAAAACTCTGAATCTCGGTAGCTGAGGAAGGTCTGGGCCAATTCTGCACTGCCTCGACCTTCTGTGGATCAACCCGAATACCATCACTGGACACTACATGTCCTAGAAAAGTCACAGTATCAAGCCAGAACTCACACTTAGTGAATTTTGCATAAAGCTTCTCTTCTCTCAACCTCTGCAATACCACCCTCAAGTGATGTGCATGCTCCTCCTGGCTGCGTGAATACACCAGAGTATCATTAATAAACACAATCACAAAAGAATCAAGGTACGGTCGAAATACGCTATTCATCAAGTGCATGAATGCAGCTGGGGCATTAGTCAGCCCGAAAGACATCATCAGGAACTCGTAGTGTCCATATCGCATCCTGAACGTTGTCTTCATAATATCTGAGTCACTGATCTTTAACTGACGTTAGCCCAATCGAAGATCAATATTAGAAAATACACTAGCTCACTGGAGCTGATCAAGTAGGTCCTCAATACGAGGCTATGGGTACTTATTCTTCACTGTTACCTTGTTCAGCTGCTTGTAATCAATGCACATTCTCATTGTGCCATCTCTCTTCTTCACGAACAATACCGGTGCACCCCAAGGTGAAACACTCGGGCGAATGAAACCCTTCTCTAAGAGTTCCTAAAGCTGTTCTTTCAATTCTTTTAACTCCGCTGATGCCATGCGATAGGGAGGAATAGAAATGGGCTGAGTGCCCTACACCAAGTCAATGCCAAAGTCAATATCCCTGTGAGGCAGCATGCCCGACAGGTCTGCTGGAAATACATCCGAAAACTCCCTCAGAACGGGGACCAAATCAAGACTGGGTGTCTCAGCCTCAACATCTCTAATGAAGGCCAAATAGGATAAACAACCCTTCCCAATCATTCGTTGGGCCTTTATATAAGAAATCACCCTATCGGACATATAATCAGTCAAGCCACGCCACTCGATCCTCTGATTACCTGGAATAGCTAGTGTGACTGTCTTGGCATGACAGTCCAGAATCGCATGGTAAGGAGATAGCCAATCCATGCCTAGAATCACATCGAAATCTACCATGCCAAGTAGTAATAAATCAACTCGGGTCTCCAGACCCCCAATAGTAATAAGACAGGATCGATATACCTAATCCACAACAATAGTATCCCCCACCGGGGTAGACACATGTACGGGAAAAGCAAGAATACCACGGGTCATACCTAAGTGATGTGCAAAATAAGTAGAAACATAGGAATAGGTGGATCCGATATCAAATAAGACAGAAGCATCCTTGTGGCAGACTGAGATAATACCTGAAATGACCGCATCTGAAGCACTAGTATCCCTCATATCCGGAAGAGCATAGAAACGAGCCTGGCCTCCACCAGTACGATCCTCGCCCCTAGGTCGACCCCTGGCCACCTAGCCACCACTCCTAGCTGACTGTGCTGGTGCTGAAGAAACGGGAGTAGAAGACGAGGGTTGATCCCTCTGCTGAGACCACCTACGAATCCATTGAGGGCAATCTCTCTTAATATGGCCCAAGTCGCCGCACTCAAAACAACGGCCCAAAGATGGAAGAAGGGGCTGCTGAAGACCCCTTGCTGCAGATGAATCATGTGCCGAGAAAGCAGGAGCAGAGCTCTGGGCTGGAAGAGCACTCAATGCAGGCTGACTCTACTGACGGCCCTGGTGACCCTGATAACCCTGATGGCCCTAACGACCACGATCGGATGAAACTCCACTGGACTCTGCACGTCCACACTAATGAGACCTAAAAGAATGACCCCTGCTATGCCGGGGTTGGCCCCTAGACAGAGCACCACTGTAACTGCCAGTACCATGAGGCCTCTTAGCCTCTCTCTCCTCCCGCTCTGCGACGATCTGTCTCAATATGACGCGCAACATCAACCACCTCCTCAAAGGTAACTGCCGAAGCTCTCTCTCCGGTCATCAATATACGGATGGGATAGATAAGATCGCCTATAAATCTCCTAATCCTCTCTCTGTCTATAGGAACCATCCTCATGGCATGACGGGCCAGCTGTGTGAATCTCATCTCGTACTGAGTAACCGTCATGTCTCCCTACTTCAGCCACTCAAACTGACGATGCAGCTCCTCTCTCTGGGACTGAGGCACATACTTCTCTAAAATACCGTGGAGAACTTCTGCCAAGTGAGGGGCGCTGCCCCAACGGGCCTACGTCTCTCAAAATCCTCCCACCACCAAAATGCTGCACCTGTGAACCGAAAAGTGGTGAAAGAAACACCGCTGGACTCTAGAATACTCGCAGTGCGAAGCATGCGCTGACATTTGTCAAGAAAACCCTGGGCGTCCTCGCCCTCAGCACCGCTGAATGCCGGAGGCTGTAGCCTCTCAAACCTCTCCAAACGACGCTACTCATTGTCGGGCATAACTGGAACCACATGAGCAGGAGCTCGTGCAACGGGTGCAACTGGCTGAACTAGAGCTGCCCCAGGTGCCTGAATACGTTGTACTACCGGCTCGGGTGTGCGAGCCACGGGGGTCTGATTCCCTCCCTCTGCCTGTGAAGAAAACGCTGTAGTAGAGGCTGCAACTACCTGAGCCAAGCCAGTGCATACTGATAGGATCTGAGCCAAGGTCTCCTGCAGACCCGGTATCACAATGGGAACTACCGGTGCCTGAACCTGAGCTGCCGGAGCATCTGTAGCTAGAACCTGATCTTGAACCTAGGCCACTGGTGCAGGAACTTGACCTTGAGCCTGGTCAGCTGGTGGGTCAGCAGGTGCTGGTACTGCTGCCCTACCTCTACCACGACCGCGGCCTCTGGTTACCAATGGTGGTCGTCCGCCATGTCCTCCACGTCCGCTAGCACGTGTTCTCACCATCTGCGAGGGAATAGAATAAGGAAAAATTTAGTTTCATGATAACATAAACTGCACGATATGAATCCAAGACGAGTGAGGTTTTTCCTGAAGTTTTGTAGCCCTCCGAGGATAGATACGGACATCTACGTACCGATCCGCGAAAGCCTAATAAACCGGCTCATGAGTCCTAGTATCCTAATCCTAGGCTCTGATATCAACTTGTCACGACCCAAATCCGGTCATGATGGCGCCGAACAATTAAGCTAGGCCAGCCAGAAGAATAATTTCTTATCACAACGAATAACAGTCCCAAATGGACATCCCAAAAAGAATATATGAGCCAAAGAACTCCAATAATAATAATAATGAACAAAGTACGGAGAAGTGCGAAAACAACGGCCAAAGATCCGGAGTCACGAGTCTAGAGCCTCTAACAAAACCCAACAGAAATAGAGAAATACTGTACAGAAATACTCATGTCTGAATATAAAATAACAGCTAGAAAGAGGAGGAGAAGTTAGGTTCTGCGAACGTCTGCAGCTACCTCAGCAACTTGTTATGACTCTGCAATGCTGGAAATGCATGTCTACTGCTCCTGAGTACCTGAGTCTGCACACAAAAGGTGCAGGGAGTAGGGGTGAGTACTAAGTACTCAGTGAGTAATAAATATATAAAAGCAGTTGAAAGTAGGAAATCCACAGAATACCACAATATGAAACTAAACTACAGTCCCAATCTCTTACGAACTAGCATCAACAGTACAAAACAGCTACCACAGAATAATTCAACAGAAATAGATGCAATGCAATGCACATAACCGCTACGGCGTGTCGCCCGATCTATTTAACATCGACGGCACTCACTGGGGGTGTGTACAGACTCCGGATGGGCTCCTACAGCCCAAGCGCAAATAGCGCTGCGGCGTGCAGCCCGATCCTCATATCATAATAACAGCTGCGGCGTGCAACCCGATCCATCCTCAGTCCACAATAATCTGATAAGTCACAAAATAGTTCATTTTTCTTAATTCCAGTTTCCAGTTCATAATTTATGAAAAATACTTTAACTTTTATTTAATTTGCAAAAGCCGGTGACTTAGCATTTCAATACTGTCATTTCAATTTCTGGGACTGAGATCAGTGATTAAGAAAGTATAGCTATCACATAGATACTATCCCCTAAGGATACTACAGGTCGGCACAAAGCTCCAAACAAGGCTTACATCCCACAAATATGTCAAACACAATGTATTTCCATCATTAATAGCATATTATCCATATCCGGGATGGACCAAATCTCAATCCCCAGTCACAATCAGTCCCGCACCTGCCACGGAGTGCGAGCCATGCCCTATTAGCGTCACAATGTGCTAAGCCGGGGTTTCAAATGCTCAGGCTACCATATACACAAACTACTCACCTCTAGCCGGTCGTAGACTCGTCCGCAATTCCTTTTCCTTTAGAATTCGTTGCCTCGCGTGTAGAATCTATTCAAACCACAATAATTATGTCATTTACGGGTCAAAGAAACATAACCCATTTCAGTTTACATGAAAAACTCATAAATACGCTAAGTTGGTAAAAACCCGACCCCGGGCCCGCTGTCCGAAAAATTCAGAAAATTATACCAATGCGATCTTCGTCTCACCACAAGTCCGTGCATATAAAATTTATCGAAATCGGAGTTCGAATAGCCTTTCAAAACTCAAAATATCATTTTCAATACCTAGGCCACAATTCTTCACAATTTCTACCCAAATTCATGAAGATTGATGTTAATTCTACCATAGAATTATGTTTTTGAGTCAAGAAATGTACTTCTGATGAATACCCGATGATTTCCCAGTGTTTTCCCCATGATTTCTTCTCTCTAGGGTTTAAAATTGTGTTTTGGGTGAATGAACCCGCGAGCTCTCTGTTCTGTACTTTTAATTTCACTTACAGTGTTATTGTTCTACGCGTTCGCGATGCTCTTCACGCGAACGTGATGCCCTGTTCCGTTACTTCATCACGAATGCGACGCCCATTCACGCGTCTGCGATGCTCATTTCCCCAGCCGGCTGATTTCACTTCTACGCGAACGCGTAGGCCTTCACGCGAATGCGTAAGTCTGCCTAGTCCTTCTTCGTGAACGCGTTCCCCTGTCTCGCGAACGCGATGCTTCAACTCACCTGGCCTTCGCAAACACGACCCATGTCATGCGAATGCGAAGGCTTAAATGCTTGCACAGTAACCTGCAATTTTCTGCAGATTTTGCCAAGTTTAAAATGCCCGGTTGATGGTCTGAATTCGTCCCGAGGCCCCCGGGACCCCAACGAAAACCACCAACATACTCCAAAACATGATTTGGACTTGTTCCAATAATAAAAACATCATCCTAAACATCAAAATCACAATTTTCACACGGATTCAAGCCTAATTTTCTTCAAAACTTCTGAAACTAACATTCAATCCAAAACCCGATCAAACGGTGTCCGAATGACCTGAAAATTTGCAGGCATATCCAAAATCACATAACAAAGCTATAGAAATTGTTGGAATTCCATTCCGACCCCCTGATCAAAATCTCACCTACCGTCCAGTTTTCGCCAAAATTCAACCTTCGCCAATTCAAGCCTAAAACTACACCAGACCTCTGAATTTGATTTTGATTGCTCTCCTAAGTCATAAATGATCCCCCGAAACTAGTCGAATCATCAGAATCCGATTCCAAGCACTCTAACTCAATATTCAACTCTAGGTTGACTTTCCATATTCAAGCTTCCTTCAAATATGCTATTTGTTTCATTTTCAACCCGAATCACTCCTAACTCACCCGATATACTCTAATACTGATATAAAAGCAAAAAATATGTAAAGGCAAGGTAACGGGGTGGTAATTCCCATAACGACGGGCCGGGTCGTTACAAAATAACCCGAGCAAATGGAAATCCAAGCAAAGTTGAAGTAAACACGACAGAAGAACAACCAACAAAGATTCTAGAAATAGTACTCGAACTGTATGCTATGTAGTAGATCAGTAGAATTCTGAAATTTTTTCCTAAAAGTTGGAACCAAAAGTTGAACTCCATAAATCAAAACCTCAAACTCTAAAAAATTCAAAACCTTTTTGGAGTAATTTTTCGACCCTTTAATTGTGAACCTCTTTTTCAGGCTTGAAACAACCTATTTATAGAATGAACTTGGGAGGGAATTTTGAATTAGTTATTCCTATTTCCCACACCAACTCTTTTTTAATTCAATCAGTTAAGTATAGCATGATTCTAACGAAAATACATTTGAAACCTTGCTAGAAGGTTCTAGGCTATTTCTTATTATTCTATTTGGCGGATTTTACCTAGTTTCCCTCACTAGCTAAGGTTTATTACACATTTTCTTTTTAACTATGCTTAATATACCCCTTATTGTTCATGTATATTCAGTAAAACCAAGCTTCAATGTCATTTATACCCTCATGACCTCTATATAATCTAAAGAAATACCAATTCCCTTTCCCTTTTTACCCTTAACACTCAATGATATTTACCCAACCTATCATTAGGTTTGCCAAGACTTAGGGTAATTAACATATTTAACATTTAACCCCTGAGACCCTAATTTAAGGTTTAGCCATTTCAGAGTAATTAACCTTTTCAGATTTAACCACTCTTACAAAGATAGCCCCTAATAAACTTTACAAAATCAAAGACTCACACTGTGTTGCAAATATAACCACAATAGACATTTTACACATATAACCTAAATGTGCATACGAACTTAGAAGTTCAAAAGAAACAAACATATAAATCATATTGCAAATGTAGCCAGTTTTATGTAGTTTTGCACAAATAGCCCTAATTACGACTAACTTTAAAATTAATCAGAACTCAGAGAGACAAATTGATAATGGTTGAATTCCAATTAATCAAAACCCTAGTCGAGACAAGATATATTCAACATACATAAAACAACTAATAGCATATGATTTATAAGTAGCTATATTCAGAACTAAGAATACTTAGTCGATTTCAGGTACACACATGTAATAGACTCATATTTTTAACAAGTAATAACATAGAAGCACAAAGTATAGAACATAAGTGGATCCAGGGTACTTAATCAATTTAAACATGCATAGAGATTTTTCTAAACAAATCCAAGTTTTAACAGATAAGAACACAAAAACACTAAACAAAGGCAGGATTCAGGGTACTTAGCTTTTAGGGTTTCGTCTTTTCCTTTATTATTCCTTTTCTTTCTTTGTTTTCTTCTATCTTTCTTCTTTCTTTATTTTTCTTTCTTCTTTTCTTGATTTTCCAGTGTTTCGGAGACTTGGAGTCTCTTAGATGATAGATCTTCCAAACAGACTATTGGACGTCTGGTTTGGGTGTGTGAAAGGGGTATTTGAAAGACCATGGGTGTGGTTTTGAAGGGTTTTGGTTTGGGGTGTTCACCGGAGTAGGGTTCCAGCGAGACACTTTTTAATATTCGAGAGGTTTGGGTTATGTCACGACCCCAAATCCGGTCATGATGGCGCCCAGCACATTGCTAGGCCAGCCTGACCAATTAACAACAATCACGGAGCCACAACCTCACTTTATCCAATTTAAGCATAACAGAATAATTTAACAGTGATAGATATATTAAAAACAGGGAACCAAGTACCAACACGTGCCAACTCCCATAGACCGAAGGGTCAAGAGTCATGAGCCTCTACAGAGTATACAAAGTGTAAATAGTGAATATAACCGTGCACAAGTGTGGGATGATCAGAACAAAAATACAGACAAACTGGAGAATCAGGTCCTGCGAACGCTGGCAGCTACCTCGACTGTCCAAAAGCACTCCCGAGCCGCAATAGATTCAGCTCCACTATGGTGTACATGGATCTGCACACAAGGTGCAGGGAGTCGGGTGTGAGTACTTCCAACTCAGCAGTAATAAAAGTAAATAATGCTGAAGGGAAGAAAACCACGATAGGCACTATCTCATGCTACACAATACCGAACTATCTTTTTATTCCTTTCAAGCATATGTGAGTAGATTATTTAGAAATCTCAATTTTAGCTACTTTCTTTCATAATAATATACCAATACCTGGATACAATCTCAAGCAATGCAAATCCGCACTCAAATCAGCCCCTCGGGCTCAGCACTCCTTATCAATTTACACCAGGAGATCTGGTCAATAAGGCAACTAATGCATGTGTGCCGGTAATGTATGAGTGCTGAATGTTATGCCACGTAGTACACATAAACCAATGTATGTATGACATGCAATGCATATGACCGCTACGGCGTGTAGCCCGATCCAATTTGGGTACCCGTGCTCACTGTAGGGGTTCAGACTCCGGAGGGGCTCCTACAGCCCAAGCACAATATTAATATCACACCTGCTGCGGCGCGCAACCCGATCCGTATACCACTGCGGCGTGCAGTCCGATCCATGCATTTGTATGCATATGCTCACATGAAATGTCATGACTTAACATATGGCCCTCGGCCCAATCAGTCTAACAAATAATCAAGAAAGCCCTACGGGCAACAATATCATATTAGCTCACATCTAAAATATTATTAAGACCTTGTTCAAGTTTTTCATAACCTTATAAGAATGCTGAATAGCAAAATACCATTTAAAACCTTAAATTTAGATAAAAATATGTACAGTGTTATCAAGACAATGATACTAATCCTTGAAGGATTCAAATAATCGGCACGAAGCCCAAGCATGATATTTAGTCCAATTCATTTCAACAATTAGGTGTTATTATTTATTACGCGGGACGGACCAAGTCACGATCCCCAATGGTGCTCTACCCCACGCCCGTTATCCGGCGTGCAAGTCACCTCAACACAGCACTAAGATGTGCAAGTCCGGGGTTTACCAACCCTCGGGACATCATTTACAAGTATTACCCACCTCGAACCGACGAAAGCTCATGCCCGCGACGCCTTAGCTCCTCGAACCGGCATCCACGCACGTCAAAACTAGCACAAATCAGCACAAATATATCAAAATAGGCTAATGGAACATCACCCAATCAAAAGAACTCGAAAAATATCAAAAATCACGAAATTTGCAAAACCCGAGCCCCGGGCCCACATCTCGAAAAATTTCGAAACTCATATTTCCAGAATCCTCGTCTCGCCACGAGTCCATACATATAAAATTTACCAAAATCGGAGTTCGATTGGCCTTTCAAAACCCAAATTTTCGTTTTCAATATATAGGCCACAATCCTTCACAATTTCTACCCAAATTCATGAATATTGATGTTAATTCTACCATAAAATAATATTTTTGAGTCAAGAAACTTACCTCAAATGAATACCCGATGATTTCCCAGCGTTTTCCCGTGATTTCTTCTCTCTAGGGCTCAAAAATGGTGTTTTGGGTATATGAACCCGTAAGCCCTCTGTTCTGCAATTAAACTCACCGCCTGGCCAATTCCTTCATCGCGTTCGCGACGCCTCTCACGCGAACGCGATGCCTTAACCCTCTTCTTCATCGCGAACGCGACACTCTTTCACGTGTCCACGAAGGTCAACTTCCTAGCCTCCGGACTTTTCCTCTACGCGAACGCGTAGTCCCTCACGCGAACGCGTAGTCCCTCACGCGAACGCGTGGCTACGCCTAATCCTTCTTCGCGATCGCGGCCTGACTCCACGCGAACGCGATGCGTTCCAGCTCTCTTATACGCGAACGCATTACCATGCCTCGCGAACGCAATGGTCACCCGGCCCCAGCCTACGCGAACGCGGCATAGCCCTCGCGAACGCGAAGGCTTGAATTTCGCCCAGTGATCTGCAATTTACAGCAGACCATTTCTTGCTTCCAAGTGCCGGATGATGGTCCGGATTTACCCCGAGGCCCCCGGGACCCCAACGAAAACCGCCAACATACCCCAAAACACGATACGAACTCGTTCCAATCATAAAACCACCATCCTAAACATCAAAATCACCAATTACACACGGATTCAAGCCTAAGTTTCTTCAAAACTTCCAAATTACACATTCCATCAAAAACCCGACCAAACGACGTCCGAATGACCTGAAATTTTGCAGGCACATCCAAAATCACCTAATGAAGCTACTGCAACTGTCGGAATTCCATTCCGACTCCCGGATCAAAATCTCACCTATCGATCGGATTTCGCCAAAATTCAACCTTAGCCAATTCAAGCCTAAAACTACACCGGACCTCCAAATTAAATTCCGATTGCTCTCCTAAGTCATAAATGATCCCTCGAAACTAGTCGAATCATCGAATCTGATTCCGAGCAATCTAACTCGATAGTCAACTCTAGGTTGACTTTCCATATTCAAACTTCCTTCAAACATGCTATTTGCTTCATTTTCAATTCAATTCACTCCTAACTCACCCGATAGGCTCTAACACCGATATAAAGCATAAAACATGTAATTGCAACATGACGGGGTGGTAATTTCCCGTAATGATGGGTCGGGTCGTTACATTCTCCCCAACTTAAACAATCGATCGTCCTCGAGCGGACTCAGAGTTGTACTAGAAGCAACTTAATAGATGAATGACCTTACCAAGCATATACTCCGTCGATCATACGTCACCCTATCTTACATAAGTCCGAAAACACCATATAGTCAAAATTTCACAGACCATCTGAACCATAAATCACATTGCACTTTCCGAAATCATATGCCAAATGCAAATCCCATGCCTATACTCAGGATACACTCGAATCCACTGCAATAACCCATATTCACTACTCCGGGCGAGATCATATGATGTATCAAACAACCCAATCACTCGAGACAATAGTCTCTAATCATACAATTTCCCATGATAACCAAATACCAACTGAAAACCCATTTTTCATTAGATAGAGTCTTATTCCAACACCTCCATATCCTGCCCACGGCAGCTGAAGCACGCGATATACCGAACCCATCTCTCAGGTTAACCATTCGTGAATCTATTTCCCTCTTAAAACTGATACTTTAGTAGGTTTCAGAGCCAAACCTTGATTTTGACCTTTCTAACAAGCTAAGATCCAATATGCTCGTATTCATTAATGACTCCAACGGTCATTTCGATTATAACACACCGCACTGATGATATGACACCTCAACACCGGCCTAAGCCACGACGAGCACAACATAGGCTTCAATAGAAACGTATGCACACACTCGAATCATGACAGCTCAATTCATGACAAGTGTCTCCAGCAAAAGAGCTGCAATTCAATTCCTCTGTGTCATCATAACATAGAACAGAGATCGCGTCTCGCATTATAGAAATAGAGTACCTGAATCCTCCTCGAGAGGTCATAACATCACGTGGCCTTGCCACGATTCGTGATTCTATCCAACGTTATTACTCATGAAGCACCTCAAGCCACTAAGCTTAAAACGGTTAGCCACGCACATATCTAGGTCTTGAACCCAAGAAATCAACCTCACCCATGGTGAAACAATTAACGTATGCTATCAAATCCTGAAAGGACACAACCGATGTGCCATTCGCCAAGCGATACTCAAAACGGACTTTTCCTCAGAAGTGAAGAAGTATTGTATACCAGGTAGCATATAACTAACTATATTTTCACAATATTCTGTTGCGGCGTGCAACCCGCTCCAACGACATACCCGTGGCGGTGTGCCACCCGATCCGGATACCATACCTGTGGTGGCGTGCCAACCGATCCACGCATAAATCTCGCAAAGGAAATGCATATCGAGTCGAATTTTCTCATTATAGCAAGCATATATATACATATAGCCTCAAGCTCGGCCACATGAACGCATCTGACAATGTTTCTCAATACTAGAACTGAATTAATGGTAGATACCTCTTCCCTGACATCCGCCACTAAGGTCCAACTGACGAAGCAATGCCTACCAGCCGTCCGCTGGTCCTGGGTACAAATACTTTGTTGGAGCATACTCTGATGCTTTTTGTGCCATTTTCCGACATAGTCCATATCACATTAGTCTAGACAATCCTGACCCATGACAACTAGTCAGCAATCAAGTATCATAATCCGAATTCGTCTTATCAAGTCAAGAGAGAAAGCCGCTAGAGCCTCCGATTTTTAATAATCACAAAACGGTGTCGATACACATGATATACAACCACTACATAGGCGGACTAACAAGAGCTTCAAGTCTCCAAAACATATACAACACATGAATCACAATGCCTGATCTCGTACTCCACTATACATATACATAACGCACATCAAGCGTCCATTCATACCACGACGGCCATTCAGAAATTTCACTATGCCATCAACGACTCAGTTATTATAGTCGATCCAATAAGAGAATACCGCCATACCACTGGATATCATCAGTTTACATTACCTTTTCCTTTTTGGATCATATTCCTTGCCAAGTTAATAGAATAGCAGTACCATTTTCTTAAATTATCAGAAAGATCGATTCTTAATTCACCTGCAGCTGTCCGCGCTGCTCAATAATTGTATTGACTTCCCATATATTATGAACTGATCTCAAAACCTAGAATATACCATTATCAACTTTTTGATAACACATCGCATATACAATACCATACTAAGATAACATGGAAATTCTTATCCCTTTCCTACGCCGCAAACATCGACGCACTCAACTAGTCAAGGACTCTCATGATCCCATATAGAGAAAACTCATTACACATTCCAAGCTTTGCATACCAACAGGAAATACACTCATTTTTCAAACCACATTAAAACATATCACAAACTCTTTCTCCCAATTACATTGCATAAGTTAAATTGCAAGGACTGAGTCCTTATACCCATATCAAGTTACACAACTGCCAGCACTCAAGAGCTTTGCTGCACAATATCTGCAAGACTCATTACTTCAACCACATACCAGGAATTAGTCGTATTCCTATTCATACCATTCCGGTTTATTAACAAGTTGTTCCATTTACCCAGTTTCCTTTCTGATTCATCTTTAATTTAATATTAGCCCTTACTGTAGCACCATAATACATCAACTCATGTTACCACACGAGACTCGTACATAAGACCACGCGGTTTAAGAACCATAGGCCACTGAATACTCTCTCAATATTTTCCAGAAGGATCACATCCTACAATACTTTATTTTGAAGAACCTCTTGCGATTTGAATTCGTTATCATTACCTTCCAATACGGATTACATAAAATCCCATCATTCACATAATATAACACAAGTCTTGATCCCTTCTAACGAAAACACCATCTTTATCCACATACATAATCTTAAGACACCTTACCGTTACAAGCAAAATCTGGAACACCACAGGACTATTCTTGGGTGTCATTCACCCTTATTCAGATGTAACTCAACTGTCTTATGGAACAGAACCACTCGTGCCTTGCTAAAACTCTGACACCGCAAAACATGATTACATACAGATACAATTAGCTATCTTTCTTTTCTATACACCGAACATTCTTTACCAACATAAGTTCACAATATCCTAGTATTTCTTCACATCTACGTAGCACCATAACTCTTATCGAAATTTCCCAACATACCTAGAGACAGAGCCAACACAGCACACAACAGTGCAATTAGTTAATCAATAACAACCTCCCCAACTTAGCTCGGAGCCATACATCAAGGCACTTCTAGCTACTCATAACATTCTTACTCAAATGATGCCACAAAGTTCTAGTTAGATTAGACTCGGGTCATTTACAAGCTTCGGCGGAGATTCGAATCATCAGAAATATTAACTCTTTTTCAATTCTTGCATTAATTCACACACAACAGTTACGCCCCCTCTTTAGGTGACAATATCTTTTCTAAGTCCCAAATTTTCCAAAAATTTCGGCAGAGTTCCCTTTGTAAATTGCCTATCCACCTGCCGGAGAATCACCAAAACCATCCTAGCAATACATTCACAACTCGACAAGACATCACAATGCATATCGACAACATTAGTCTCAATACTACACAAATCATATTATCATATTTGGTACATGAACATGCGTTGTACCTGCTCGAATCATAACACATATCCACTACCTTTCAATTACACATGAGAACCAATCCACCTATCTCACCTCAATTTAGCATTTCAGGCACAATACCTTCCACCAGGATACACATAGCATAATCATTTTAGTCTTCCCGAGTTTGAACTCGTTCCACTACACATAAGGCACTTATATTACTGAGCGCTCGATGCATACACAGACGTGCGGAAGGAATTTCAAAAAGGTATATCTCAAGCTGAATCAAGTACGCACGATAAGAATTCCAAGAAATGTGAAGTGTTTCCTAAAGGTTCGCAGCCTCCCGAGGATAAGTACGGGCGTCCCCGTACCGATCCACAAGACTCTACTAACCGGCTCAAGACTCATGAGGCCTAGTAAACCTAGGCTCCGATACCAACTTGTCACGACCCCAAATCCGGTCGTGATGGCGCCCAGCACATTGCTAGGCCAGCCTGACCAAATAACAACAATCACGGAGCCACAAGCTCACTTTATCCAATTTAAGCATAACAGAATAATTTAACAGTGATAGATATATTAAAAACAGGGAACCAAGTCCCAACACGTGCCAACTCCCATAGACCGAAGGGTCGAGAGTCATGAGCCTCTACAGAGTATACACAGTGTAAATAGCGAATATAACTGTGCACAAGTGTGGGATGATCAGAACAAAAATACAGACAAACTGGAGAATCGGGTCCTGCGAACGCTGGCAGCTACCTCGACTGTCCAAAAGCACTCCCGAGCCGCAATAGATTCAGCTCCACTATGGTGTACCTGGATCTGCACACAAGGTACAGGGAGTCGGGTGTGAGTACTTCCAACTCAGCAGTAATAAAAGTAAATAATGTTGAAAGGAAGAAAACCACGATAGGCACTATCTCATGCTACACAATACATAACTATCTTTTTATTCCTTTCAAGCATATGTGAGTAGATTATTTAGAAATCTCAATTTTAGCTACTTTCTTTCATAATAATATACCAATACCTGGATACAATCTCAAGCAATGCAAGTCCGCACTCAAATCAGCCCCTCGGGCTCAGCACTCCTTATCAATTTACACCAGGAGATCTGGTCAATAAGGCAACTAATGCATGTGTGCCGGTAATGTATGAGTGCTGAATGTTATGCCACGTAGTACACATAAACCAATGTATGTATGACATGCAATGCATATGACCGCTACGGCGTGTAGCCCGATCCAATTTGGGCACCCATGCTCACTGTGGGGGTTCAGACTCCGGAGGGGCTCCTACAGCCCAAGCACAATATTAATATCACACCTGTTGCGGCGCGTAGCCCGATCCGTATACCACTGCGGCGTGCAGTCCGATCCATGCATATGTATGCATATGCTCACATGAAATGTCATGACTTAACATATGGCCCTCGGCCCAATCAGTCTAACAAATAATCAAGAAAGCCCTACGCGCAACAATATCATATTAGCTCACAGCTAAAATATTATTAAGACCTTGTTCAAGTTTTTCATAACCTTATAAGAATGCTGAATAGCAAAATACCATTTAAAACCTTAAATTTAGATAAAAATATGTACAGTGTTATCAAGACAATGATACTAATCCTTGAAGGATTCAAATAATCGGCACGAAGCCCAAGCATGATATTTAGTCCAATTCATTTCAACAATTAGGTGTTATTATTTATTACGCGGGACGGACCAAGTCACGATCCCCAATGGTGCTCTACCCCATGCCCGTTATCCGGCGTGCAAGTCACCTCAACATAGCACTAAGATGTGCAAGTCCGGGGTTTACCAACCCTCAGGACATCATTTACAAGTATTACCCACCTCGAACCGACGAAAGCTCATGCCCGCGACGCCTTAGCTCCTCGAACCGGCATCCACGCACGTCAAAACTAGCACAAATCACCACAAATATATCAAAATAGGCTAATGGAACATCACCCAATCGAAAGAACTCGAAAAATATCAAAAATCACGAAATTTGCAAAACCCGAGCCCCGGGCCCACATCTCGAAAAATTTCGAAACTCATATTTCCAGAATCCTCGTCTCGCCACGAGTCCATACATATAAAATTTACCAAAATCGGAGTTCGATTGGCCTTTCAAAACCCAAATTTTCGTTTTCAATATATAGGCCACAATCCTTCACAATTTCTACCCAAATTCATGAAGATTGATGTTAATTCTACCATATAATGATGTTTTTGAGTCAAGAAACTTACCTCCGATGAATACCCGATGATTTCCCAGCGTTTTCCCGTGATTTCTTCTCTCTAGGGCTCAAAAATGGTGTTTTGGGTATATGAACCCGTAAGCCCTCTCTTCTGCAATTAAACTCACTGCCTGGCCAATTCCTTCATCGCGTTCGCGACGCCTCTCACGCGAACGCGATGCCTTAACCCTCTTCTTCATCGCGAACGCGACACTCTTTCACGCGTCCGCGAAGGTCAACTTCCCAGCCTCCGGACTTTTCCTCTACGCGAACGCGTAGTCCCTCACGCGAACGCGTGGCTTCGCCTAATCCTTCTTCGCGATCGCGGCCTAACTCCACGCGAACGCGATGCGTTCCAGCTCTCTTATACGCGAACGCATTACCATCCCTCGCGAACGCGATGGTCACCCGGCCCCAGCCTACGCGAACGCGGCATAGCCCTCGCGAACGCGAATGCTTAAATTTTGCCCAGTGATCTACAATTTACAACAGACCATTTCTTGCTTCCAAGTGCCGGCTGATGGTCCGGATTTACCCCGAGGCCCCCGGGATCCCAACGAAAACCACCAACATACCCCAAAACACGATACGAACTCGTTTCAATCATAAAAACACCATCCTAAACATCAAAATCACCAATTACACAGGGATCCAAGCCTAAGTTTCTTCAAAACTTCCAAATTACACATTCCATCAAAAACCCAACCAAACGACGTCCGAATGACCTGAAATTTTGCAGACACGTCCAAAATCACCTAATGAAGCAAATGCAGCTGTCGGAATTCCATTCCAACTCCCGGATCAAAATCTCACCTATCGATCGGATTTCGCCAAAATTCAACCTTAGCCAATTCAAGCCTAAAACTACACCGGACCTCCAAATTAAATTCCGATTGCTCTCCTAAGTCATAAATGATCCCTCGAAACTAGTCGAATCATCAGAATCCAATTCCGAGCACTCTAACTCGATAGTCAACTCTAGGTTGACTTTCCATATTCAAACTTCCTTCAAACATGCTATTTGCTTCATTTTCAATTCAATTCACTCCTAACTCACCCGATAGGCTCTAACACTGATATAAAGCATAAAACATGTAATTGCAACATGACGGGGTGGTAATTTCCCGTAACGACGGGCCGGGTCGTTACAAGTTACATTCGAGATATGGGGATAGGATAGGGTAAAAGATCGTTTTATGGTGGTTCTAGGGTGTTAAGGTGAAAGGTTGGTTCACAGTTTGGTGGTCGCCGACTAGGGTTCTGGCGACAGGAATTTCAAGACTGGGAGACTGGTGGGTTTTCTAGGGTGAGGTTAATGGAGTACTGGGTGTTAGAAGATGAAGATGGGTGTTCAGAGGGGTGGCCTGAGCGAGAGAAGACAACAGAAGAGTGACCATCGGTAGGGTTCCAGTGGTCTTGTGAGAGTAGATGAGGGAAGAAGGGGGCATCTATGGTTTCATTGTGAACGCGTGTGTGTGTATAATGATAGAAAATGAACGGGGCTTTGGGATATATATTAAAATTGTATTGTTGTTTAACAACCGTTGGATTTAATTAATTGAACGGTCCATATCAATTTGCCCTTAAAACGACAACGTATGGTTTTAATGAACCCTTAGTCATGTCCGTTGGATCAACTAGATAGACGGTTGAGATTAAATTGCTTAGGCGACGTTGTTTGTTTAAGTGAGACATTGTTCTCATTTGTTAGATTAAATGAGATGGATGGACTTGATTTCTTTTCTCAACCGTGTCGTTTTATTCACACGGACACTGCCTTATTTGGTCCATTGATCAATTGTATCAACGGTCCAGATTTAGTGTGTTATATGGTGCCGTTTGATATTTTGTGAGACTCGCCGGTCTTTTGACCTTGGGCCTGGCCTGTGTTGTGTTATTTTGGGCTGAATAATTTGTGAATTTGGCCCAATTCCTTAGTATTTCAAATTGTATTTTGTATTTTTATTATTTTTTAATTGTATTTATTTAATTTAGTTTCTCGTATTTTCCCTTGTATATTAGACTTATTTTCCTTGTATATTTATATTGATGAATTTTTCTTCTTTTTTTTGGCAAAATATACCACTAGGCATGGTACCTAGTGGCTAATATATAAATAAACAAGTAAAATCCCAATCCGGGTCCAAAAGAATACAATTTGTCCTGCTACTACCAGTATGTTTTGAGAGAAATATATGAAAAAAGTAAAATCTAATAAGAATACTACTATCATCTATAACTTGAGGTCTAAATGAGTAATTCCATATCCTGCGGCTATGATTGACGTCTCCTGCCCATTTCAAGTACCATGTAGCACCACTCAAGCTCTCACCAGGTACCAAGGTATGCGTATAGGCAATGATTAAGTCCATCCAAGTGCGCCGCAGTATAGGAACAAAGATTGACTTCCCATCCGATAGTGTCTCAATCACCTTTAGAATATGTTGCCCTTGTACATTGTATACTACTATGTCACCTCCAGAAAGAGTGTGGAACCACACTAATACCACTGAAAAATGACATACTAATATCCAATATAATCCAAACACATAGATAAGCCATATCTTGACACTAGTCGATCGTGATCTCCAAGTATCTGTTGTAGCTTCCATGTTGTATGCCATAGTTGTTGCTATTCGATGAGCTAGTGTAATTAACTCAAAACAAATGAACATGTCCCTTGAACTATCTAACAGTGACACCTTTGTCATTACAATACAGAGGGCCTTGCCAAAGATGCTGATGGTGATGCTACCTGTGTGCTTTTCACCTCTTGCCTCGATTTCCATATCTGTTAATGATCGTGAATTCCAGGTAATTGTTGTAGCTTTCATGGTGTGCTTCAAAACCTTCAAACTTAATCCTTTTCGGTGAATCAGTGTGATCAACAGAAGCCAATTGGTGTTACTGGTACTTGGGATATCTAACACTATCTCCATTCCCACTCCAAAACAGATGATCTTGCCAATAATGTTCATGATGATTTTGCATGTATTTCTTTCACAGTTGATCTGCTCCTCTAGTAGTGCCTTTGTGGTACACACTCCCTTCCTGAGAATTATCAAAGCACTCTCAGGTTGAGCATGAATACATGCTGATACCACGAGTAGTGACTTAACAACCTCCAGTAAGTGAATGAGTACTGGAATGTCGATGGTTGCCTCTCCATTAGTCTGGTGCTTTTCTTTTAGCAATCCGAACTCTTAAGTTAGGAATTTGAGATTTGTCCAGGTTGATCAGTGCTTTTCCTTTGGCTGGTAATTCTTGAAATGAATGATAGTTAACTGTACCTGCAAAATAGAAAACCAAGTTAGCTAAGTAATCTGCTACTGTGTTGCCCTCCCGTAGTACATGCTGAAATATGACGTTGTATGTCCTCTTGATGTCCTTGATCTTTCTCACATCTGCTGCTATACTCCATGGTACCTCCCATTCATCTTTAATCACCTTTTTCATTACCAACGAGTCTGTTTCCAAAATCAATGGGTGTAACTCCTTCTCCACACAGTATGACAGCCCATGTACTATTGCCTTTGCCTCTGCCACTATGTTTGTTGTTTCACCTATCTCCCTTGCACTTGCAAACATCATATCTCCATTGTGATCCCTCACACAAAAGCCATAAGAGCTAGGGCCTGGATTCCCCTTTGAAGCACCATCAGTGTTACATTTGAACCAACCATCAAATGGCATCTGCCATTTTATTCTCCTTGTCACTATAACTGGTTTGTACTGCTCGAAGAACTTGATCATATCAGGCCACAAGATTGGAATCCCAGTGAGCCATGGATATCTCACCTTTGCCAGGTAATGCAATGTCCTATTTACCTCATGAATAACTCTGCTGCAAGACACAGATCCTCCATATTTCATTGTATTTCTCCTCTTCCATAGTTCCCACAGAATAATTGCAGGAACTGCCTGAAACAAAGGCTTCAGCTTAGGGCAACACTTAGCATTCCTCCACTCCCTTATAACTTGATGCACCTGTATCATATTGATCATTAAGCCTGCTGCCTGGTTGAATGTTCTCCACACTTTTTGTGCAGTATCACTGTGCAAAAATAGATGCTGAAATGAGTCTTCTTTAGGTGAGATGCAACACCAGCATTTAGAAACCACCATATATCCTCCATTTCTCCATATATCATCTGTTGGCACCTTGCCTTTCCAAGCTCTCCAACAAAAGAAAGAGATCTTGAAGGGAATTCCTTTTGTCCATAATTTTGCATAGTCTGAGTTGACTGTTTCTCTGTGTCTCAATATTCTCCAAGCACTGCTCACAGAGAATTTGCCTGATGTTGAAGGCATCCACCTTGGAGTGTCCCAGTACTCATCAGTAGTTGTAAACTGCACTTCTTCTCTGATGTGATTCACAATATCTAATGGAAAAGTTTGGTTTAGCAAAGCATCATTCCATTGCCCTTCTTCTCTCAATTCTGCCACCTCCTGAAGCTCCTCATTTATTTGAAAGTCTTGAGGAACTACATGATACAAAGATCCCAATCCAGTCCAATTTTCATGTCATACATTAGTAGAACCCCTGTTCATCTCCCATAATATCTCATGCTCCACCTTATCTCGAACTTCTAACATTTTTCTCCAAACATGTGATCCTCTCCTAAACTGAACCACTGTTGGTGTCTCTTTTTTGCAATATTTATTCCACATGTAATTGGACCACAATGACTTTGATGTCCTAAATCTCCACCACAGTTTTGCAAGCAGTGCATTAGACACATCAAATAATGATCTAAGGCCTACACCCCCCTCTTCCCTTGGCAGACAAAGATTCTGCCACTTAGTCCAATGCCTACTTCTCCCTTCTTCCTTATTGCTCCAGAAGAATCTCGCAAACGTTTAATGAAGATGCTCAATAACATTATTTGGTGGATCCAAAACTGATAATATGTGGGTTGGCATGCTCTGCAGTACATGTGCTATCAATGTGGCCTTGCCTCCATATGATAGAAGTTTCCCCTTCCATGAGTGTAATTTTGATTTCACCTTTTGTATCAAATCATTGTAGTAATTCTTCCTTCTCCTTGTGTAAAAAATTGGACATCCAAGGTATGTAAATGGAAAGTGCCTTTAGTGAATCCAGTTATAGTAGCCACTGTGTTTTTCAAGTCTGCAGCAATCTTTGAATGCACATAATATGAGCTCTTTGCCTTATTGATCAGCTGACCTGATGTCTTCTCATATACTGCCAGTACATCCATTATCTTCTGCAGAGAGTATGGATCAGCTGATGCAAAGATGATAGTATCATCTGCATAAGCAAGATGATTCAGTGGATCAGACCACTTTGGCATCCCAAAGCCTCTAAACTGCTTGTCTTCAAATAATTTGTTCAAAGACCTCGATAACACTTCTGCTGACAGAACAAACAATGCTGGAGATAGAGGATCTCCCTGCTTCACACCCCTAGTTGAATGAAAACATCCTGAAGCCTGACCATTCACCATCACCGAGTACTAGTTGTTTGATATCAAATTCCATACCATATGTATGAAACACTCTGCAAATCCCATCTTCCTCAGTACATGCATCAAAAATTTCCAAGACACTCTATCATATGCCTTGGCCATATCAAGCTTGATTACAACATTTGCTGGCTTTCCTCTCAATCTAATATCAGTTACAATCTCCTGTGTTAGTAATATGTTTTCAAAAATGCTCCTCCCCTTGACAAATCTCGGCTGATTCAATGAGATTAATGAAGGCAGAATCCTCTCAAGCCTATCATGAAGTACTCTTGAGAAAATTTTATTGATGAAATTACTCAAGCTAATAGGCCTGACATCAGAGAAAGTTTGCACTTGAGGCTTCTTAGGTAATAACACTAAGTTAGTGTGTGTTATTGACTTGGGCAAAAGATTACCCTCAAAGAACAAAACTACCAGTGTATGAATGTCTTGTCCCACGATGTCCCAGCATGCTTGAAAGAATCGACCTGAGAAGCCATCTGGCCCGCTTGCACTCTCATCACTTAATGCAAATACAGCATCTTTAACCTCCTTTTGCATTGGTATTCTACATAACTCCATGTTGTGTTCTGCTGTAACCATGGTAGGCAAATTGTTCAGCATTTCAAAGTTCTCGGCATCACCCTCATTTGTGAATTGCTTCAGGTAGAAGTCTACAGCAGCCTATGATAGCTTGTCTTGATCTTCTATCCATGCACTATCAATATTCATGATCCTTTTCAACTTCAATTTTTGCCTTTGTCTAAGGGTTTTAAACTAAGCAGGTCTAAGACAGAATATCTAGAGTGCAAGTTTAGCGCCGAGTCGAGCGAAGTAGGCTGGGACGTGAAGCTGGGATCTCAGGTCATAGCCAAGAGGGACAGTTTCAGATATCTTGGATCAGTGATTCAAGGGGACGGAGAGATTGAAGGGGATGTCACTCACCGTATAGGAGCGGGGTGGTTGAAGTGGAGGCTCGCATCAGGAGTCTTGTGTGACAAGAAAGTTCCACAGAAACTCAAGGGGAAGTTTTATAGAGTGGTGGCTAGACCTGCCATGTTGTATGGGGTGGAGTGCTGGCCTGTGAAGAACTCTCATGTCCAGAGAATGAGAGTTGCGGAGATGAGGATGCTCAGGTGGATGTGCGGGCTCACCAGATTAGATAAGATTAAGAATGAAGTTATTCGGGAGAAGGTGGGGGTGGCCCCGGTGGATGAGAAGATGCGAGAAGCGAGACTCAGGTGGTTTGGGCATGTGCGGAGGAGAAGCCCTGATGCACCGGTGAGGAGTTGCGAGCGACTGGCGGTGGTTGGCGCGAGTCGAGGCAGAGGGAGGCCTAAGAGGTATTGGGGTGAGGTGATTAGGAAGGATATGGCTAGAATGGGGATTTCCGAGGACATGACCCTTGATAGGAAAGTTTGGAGGTCTAGTATTAGGGTTGTAGGGTAGGGCCTTCTAGAATTCTTAGTACTTCTGTTAGAGGCTGAGTGGGGTTTGGTAGCGATCTCTATAGTTAATTAATGTATTGTATTGTGCCTCTTATGGTAGTAACCGATTGGTATTATTGCATGTCATTCTACTTTTGGTTTTATGTTTAGATAATTATTTATTTGATTTACCCCGGATTTACTAACATTGTTTTGTTTTGTTTTGTTTGTTGATTTTCTCTCTCTTTTTCTGAGCCGAGGGTCGGCCGGAAACAGCCTCTCTACCCTTTCGGGTAGGGGTAAGGCCTGTGTACGTATTACCCTCCCCAGACCCCACTTTGTGGGAACATACTGGGTAGTTATTGTTGTTGTTGTTGTTCCATTTACACAGTTATGAAAGAACCTTGTATTTCTATCTCCTTCTTCAAACCAATTCATACCTGCCTTTTGTTTCCAATATTGTTCTTGAAGAGTCAAGTACTTCTTCAGCTCTGCCTGTGCTTGTTGTAAGACTATCCTGTTTTCAGTCGATGGTTCCTCCTCAAATAACTGCTCCTTGATTTTCACCACATCTTCTCTGATAGCCAGCTATTTGAAAATATCCCCATAAGTGAGTTTACTCCATTTTGACAAAACTATTTTGATCCTTTTCAACTTCTACTTGAACATAAAAAAAAGGATCTCCAATGTAATCAACAGTCCAGTTCTGTCTCACCACCTCTAAAAACTGTTCATGTTGTGTCCAGAAGTTCGGAAATTTAAATGGCTTTATAAAGCTCATTTCTTCTTCACCACAGCTCATCAACAGAGGAGCATGATCAGAGCCTGATCTAATAAGATGTTCCACTTCAATCGTTGGAAATAATTCCTGAAATGGCATGTTCACCAGAATTCTATCAAGCCTTTTAAAAATGCACTCTGCATTTGTCCTACCATTCCACCATGTAAAAGGACTCCCTTTGTAGCCAAGATCAAAAAGCCCACATGAGTTAGCACAGAAGGCAAATGAATTTTTCTTTGATTTTCAGGTTTTTGTATTTTTTCTTTCATTTTCCAATTTCCTAATTACCTTATATTTTTTGTGATATTTTTCAATTAATCTCATTCTGTATTTCATTTCAAATTTCTTAAAACAAACACTGGTATTTTCTATACACTAATCAAACCAATTGCAATCAAAAATCCTTTTTTTTGTATTTTTATTTTTGGAACTAATTGCTTGGGGTAAAAATCACGTGCTCACAGCTGCCCCTCTTTCCTCGGGAACACGAAGAGTTTCAGTGCAAAGATAAGTAAGCAGTAATGAGGGATTTTTGCCTACTCGCATATTCCGTATGAAGCATTGTTAAAAGTTTTGACCACATCCGGCTTCAAGGATTGCCTACATATCCTGGGTTATACATGAATCAGGTAAGTGTAGTTTGGGAATGTCTGGTAGCCAGGACTACCAGGGACTGGGATTTCAATGTTGTTGTTGTTGTTACTGTTGTTACTGCTGACTGACTCCTTATTACACCATGGTAAAATAAAAGAAACTAGCCTAAGTTATGGTCTATGAATTACAAAAAATCCTATTTATGCCTTGCATGTCTTATATTGTCTTGATCTTTCATCTTGCATCTTGTTCTTTTGTTTGCGTCTTCCATTCTTCGATGAATCTTCTTGCTTGTAACTTGCTTCAAACATATTGCTTCATTTTTGCTTGTATAACTTCAAAAATGTGTTTCCTTGTTCTCCGGGTTGGTGCCTACTTACTACAAAATAAAGAAAAACATTTTCTACAATCTATCATGCTGTTACTTGTTAGATAAAAGAAAATTTTTATTTTGCAGAAATTATTCCCTTGTTATACAGGTGGGTACTTGAGCAAAAATTAAATATGTAGAAAAATATTCCCTTGTTATCCAGGTGGGCGCATGATGCAAAAATTTAAAAATGAAGAAAAATATTCCCTTGTTATCCAGGTGGGCGCCTGAGCGAAAATTAAAAATGCAGAAAAGTATTCCCTTGTTATACAGGTGGGCGCTTGAGCGAAAATTTAAAAATACAGAAAAATATTCCCTTGTTATCCAGGTGGGCGCCTGAGCGAAAAATAAAAATACAGAAACGTATTCCCTTTTATCCAGGTGGGCGCAAAGTATTCCCTTGTTATCCAGGTGGTTGCCTGAGCAAAAATTTAAAAATGCAAAAAAGTATTCCCTTGTTGTCTAGGTGGGCGCCTGAGCAAAAATTAAAAATGCAGAAAAGTATTCCCTTGTTGTCTAAGTGGGCGCCTGAGCAAAAATTTAAAAATGCAGAAAAGTATTTCCTTGTTATCCATGTGGGCGCATGAGCTAAAATTTAAAAATGCAGAAAAGTATTCCCTTGTTATCCAGGTGGGCGCCTGAGCGAAAATTTAAAAATGCAGAAAAATATTCCCTTGTTATCCAGGTGGGCGCCTGAGCGAAAATTTAAAAATGCAGAAAAGTATTCCTTTGTTATCTAGGTGGGCGCTTGAGCGAAAATTAAAAATGCAGAAAAGTATTCCCTTCGTTTGATAATTGGGTGTAGCTTTAAAAATAAAAGGTAATACATCCCTTGTTGTTCGGGTAGGTTTCTGATTATTGATTCCTCCATCGTGGATTCCTTCCTTTATTGTTACTTCCTTTGATTGTTTCTCCCACATTGGTCACATTCACTTTAAAGTGATTAGTAAGAACTTGAATCTTTTGTCTCTGTCTTAATTAGTAAACAACTTGTTAGTTATAAAATGATGGGTAGCAACTAGCATTCTTGTTGGCCTTGCTTCCACTATATGCCTCATCTTACTTTGTATTGCTTTGCTGTCCTTTCTCGATTGTCCTCCCAATTCTTTCATTGTAATCCCCTTTTGTTTTCTCTTTTGTTTCTTCTTCTCTTTTATTCCCTTTGGCTATATGACCGCCATGTGTTTTTTTTTTCTCTTGTCCTTTGAAGGACTCAGTATCATTGTGCCATCTAACATGAGAAGCTGGTAATTAGCTTTCAACTGGCAACGGGTTTTGAACAAAGAAAATAAAATGCAATAACCCTAAATTTAGGGGTGGGGATATTTTTGAAGTGAAAGACAAAACTTATCTGGGTAGGAAGGCTGATTCCTTTGACCATGCCATGCATTTGGATATCTGACTCAGTCTGTCCAACCAAATCTTTGCTGACTTTGATTTTTCCTTTCATCAACCCAAACCTTACTTATATTTCCACTTTCATTTCATCAGGTCATTCCTCACTTTCGCCTTATGGTGCCCGTGAGGGTTTTCAATAATAAGACTCTCTCATTTTATTTTCACTCAAACTCGCATCGCCTTATGGTGCCCGTGAGGGTTTTCACCAACAAGACTCTCTCATTTTTATTTTCTCTCAACTCACATTCACCTTATGGTGCCCGTGAGGGTTTTCACCAATAAGACTCTCTCATATATATTTTTTTTATATTTTCTGTCTTCAAACTCCCGGGTACTGTCCATGATATGTTTTCCTTTATTCTCATTGCATTGTCATTTCCTTGAAATTAATCACAAGGTCTTTCTTTGGACTGTAATTTGGCTTTTGGATGGGTTTAGAAAGAAATGTATAAAGGCTCAAATTTATAACATGGGTTCAAAACAATTACAACTCTCGGAATCATAAAAACATAACTTCTGCCCTAGTTTCAATTTTTGGGGAAACTTGGATTTTATTTCTGTCGTGACTGAACCTCATTGAGGCTGCCTACGAACCCTTTCGGGATCAAGTCAGATGTAGTTCATACCATAAGATCTCTTCATCGTTTGACTTTTCCCGATTTTCTTATTTTGCATATTTTTTTTTTCATTCTTTTTTTTCATATCTTTTCTTTTTCTCCTTTTTTTTCCAAAATTTTCCTTTTTTCTCTTCTTCTTTTTTTCTATCTTTTTCTTTTTTTTTTCTTTTTTTTTTCATTTCATCATTCATTTTAACTTCATCATTGATTCCGAGAGAGAGGTATGAAAGAATAACATAATAAGGCCCAAAGGGGTAGCAATGGATAAAGTGTTTGGATAGAGAAATAAAATGCCTTTGTCATTTCAATATCAAAACATATGACATATACAATTGTATACATGAAAGGAATCATACGTAGTATCTCTTGACTGTATCAGAGTTAATTGCAGTCTCTACACATATTTCTTCTACATCTATTAGACATAAATCTCTGTTGGACAATACCCAGGATACCATAAACGGCCCTTGCCAATTAGGCGCACACTTTCCTTTTGCTTCGGCCCAGTGTGGTAAAATACGTCTCAACACCAATTGTCCAACCTTGAATTTTCGTGAACGTACTTTCTTGTTATATGCTCTGGCCATCCTTCGTTGGTACAGTTGTTCGTGACATACTGATGCCAATCTTTTCTTGTCTATCAAGCTCAATTGCTCTAACCGGGCCTTTATCCATTCATCACCATCAATTTCAGCCTCAGCTATAATTCGAAGGGAATGTATTTCAATTTCTACATGTATCACTGCCTTCGTTCTATACACCAATGAGTAAGGAGTTGCACCAATTGAAGTACGCATAGTAGTGCGATAACCCAAAAGAGCAAATGGTAATTTTTCATGCCACTGCCTCGACTCATCTACCATTTTTCGAAGGATTTTCTTAATATTCTTATTTGCAACTTCAACTGCTCCATTTAATTTAGGCCGGTAAGGTGTAGAATTGCGATGCAAGATTTTAAACTTCTGACATGTCTCCGCCATGAGATGACTGTTAAGATTGGCTCCATTATTCGTAATAATCACCTTGGGAATTCCGAAGTGTCAAGTGATGTTTGTATGTACAAAATCCACTACTGCCTTCTTTGTTACCGCTTTAAATGTCTTCGCTTCCACCTATTTAGTGAAGTAATCAATGGCTACCAGAATGAACCTATGCCCATTAGATGTTGCGGGTTCTATCGGACCGATGACATACATGCTCGAGGCGACAAAAGGTCACGGTGCTGACATTGTATGCAACTCACATGGCGGGAATCAATCAAGTCCCCGTGTATCTGCCATTGATGGCATTTCCGTACATATCTGATGCAATCTCGCTCCATAGTGAGCCAATAATATCCATCCTTTAGTATTTTCTTGGCCAAAACATATCCGCTCATGTGAGGTCCACAAGTTCCTGCATGTGTTTTAGTCATAATTGTAGCGGTCTATTGTGCATCTATACATCTTAGTAAATATAAATCCGGGGTTCTCTTTTATAGAATCCCTCCGACGAAGAAAAATCCACTCGCTATTCGTCTTATAGCCCTTTTCTGATCTCCCGTAGCTTGCACCGGGTACACCCCCATCCTCAAATATTCTTTAATATCATGGACAATGGTTCACCGTCAAGTTCCTCTTCTACCGTGAAACAATAAGCATTCTGATCATGAACTTGGATTTGTAATGGATCTACATAAGCTTTATCCGGATGGTGCAACATGGATGACAATGTGGCCAGGCCATCTGCAACTTCATTGTGCATTCTTGGGATATGCTTGAACTCTATGGATTGAAACCTTTGACATAGTTCATGTAGACACTGTCGGTATAGTATAAGCTTCAAATCACTTGTCTCTCATTCTCCCTGAATTTGATACATCAAGATATCCAAGTCACCCATGACCAAAATCTCTTGAACACCCATGTCTATTGCCATTCTTAATCCCAGTATACATGCTTCATATTCGGCCATGTTATTAGTACAGAAAAAGCGGAGCTGAACGATGATAGGATAATGCTGACCCATTTATGAAATGAGCACTGCTCCAATGCCGACTCCTTTACTATTGACAGCCCCATCGAAGTATAATTTCCAACCCAACTTTTCTTCTTGTTCCATTTCTTCAATATTCATTGTCTCCTCATCAGGAAAATATGTCTTCAGTGGTTCATACTCATCATCAACTGGATTTTCTGTCAAATGATCAGCGACTGCTTGTGCCTTCATTGCAGTGCGAGTTACATAAACAATATCAAACTTAGTAAGCAGAATTTGCCATTTAGCAAGCCTTCGTGTGGGCATAGGCTTTTGGAAGATATACTTCAGTGGATCCAAACGAGATATGAGATAAGTGGTGCAAGCCGATAGGTAATGTTTCAACTTTTGTGCAACCCATGTTAAAGCACAACATGTCCTTTGCAACTAAGTATATTTTACCTCGTAAGATGTAAATTTCTTATTGAGATAGTATATTACTTGCTCTTTCTTCCCCGTTTCATCATGCTTCCCCAGTACACAGCCAAAATAATTATCCAACACGGTCAAATAAAGGATCAAAGGGCCTTCCAGGTTCTGGAGGAACCAAGACAGGAGGATTGGCCAGATATTCTTTGATTTTGTCAAATGCATCTTGACATTCTTCAGCCCAATTCACCGCAGCATCTTTCTTCAATAATTTTAAAATAGGCTCATAGGTTGACGTCAGCTGAGCAATGAATCTGCTAATATAATTCAACCTCCCTAATAAACGCATCACCTCTTTCTTGCTCTTTGGTGGAGGCAAATTTTGAATCGCTTTTATCTTTGACTGGTCCAGTTCAATACCATGCCGGCTTACCACGAACCCTAATAACTTTCCTGATGGTACTCCAAAAGCACATTTTGCTGGATTGAGCTTGATTTTGTATCTTCGAAGCCTTTGGAAGAACTTACTCAAGTCTTTAACATGATCGCACTGCTTTTTGGACTTGATAATAACATCATCCATATATACCTCAATCTCTCGATGTATCATGTAATGAAACATAGTGGTCATTTCTTTCATATATGTATCTCCAGCATTTTTCAACCCAAACGGCATTACTCTGTAGTAATATGTTCCACAAGGTGTGATAAAGGCCGTCTTTTCTGCATCTTCTTCGTCCATCAAGATCTGATGATAACCCGCATAACAATCCACAGAAGAACCAATCTTATGCTTGGCACAATTGTCAATTAATATTTGAATGTTTGGCAATCGAAAATCATCCTCCGGACTTGCTTTGTTAAGGTCTCGATAATCAACGCACACTCTGGTTTTTCCTTCTTTCTTTGGAACAGGTACAATATTGGCTAACCATGTGGGGTACTTGGTGACCCGTATGACCTTTGCCTCAAATTGCTTGTTGACTTCTTCTTTTATTTTCACACCGATATTTGTCTTTCTCAACCTTTTCTTAACAGGCCGGCATTCCGCATAAGTGGGAAACTTATGTACCACCAAATCAGTACTGAGCCCTGGCATGTCATCATATGACCAGGCAAATATATCTTTGTACTCATCTAATCTTTGTTTCTCGAATATTCTCCTCATCCCCTAAATTAATAGACTCTGTCTCATTTAAGTTTGGTTTGGGTTTCTCTTCGTAGTGGCTCAAATCCTTACTAATTTCCTCCAAAACTTCCTCATCCTCATATTCTACTTTATTATCATTTTTAATGTTTTGTATAACTATCTAATTATCAAGACTGGACCTGGAATCCTTCATGCATGACACATCGTTGAAATCAGCGAAAACTGGACTGTACAAGAAAATAAAATAAAATAAGGCTACAACAATAGAGAAAGAAAGAAATTGCATTTCATTAAACATTGAAAAGTAACAAGGTTTGGATACATTTGACCAGACGGAACATAGGATTACAATTTTTGAAACAAGACAGATTTAGGAATGGAACATTAAAGCTAACTACCACAACTCCCTTCTGATTAGAAGAGGAGTAGCTTCCCAGTTATTTTGCCTCATCTGGGGTCCAACAAACTGAACATCCATCTTGCTTGTTCCCTCGGCTGTCTCTATCATATTCACGCCTTCAAACAACCTCTCAAACCTTTCTAACGGCTCTTTATCTGGCCTTATCTCTGCATGGTCGGCAGGACAGTCGCCGGACGTCTTTGTGTACCACATTTGATGATGGAATAGGAAAGTTTTGGGATAGGTTAGGGGAGGGTCCATCCTTTATTTTCAATCTTTTTGCTCTCTGTATATCGGCGATGATTGGCTTGAAACCCAGGCCGAAAGTATTAGTGCTACCAGAAGATAAACTGGTTGTGTTATTCCTTGCAGAGCAACTCCTAGACCTTTTGCCGGAGAGAACCCGTTCTTTAACATTTCCTTAGCAACCATGACCGTCGTAGGGGCTACTTTGGGTAATGGCATGCTTTCCCCTTCAGATATCTTGTTCACAGACACAGTGTCCATCACTTGGTTCACCCAAGTACCTTTGTCACCCTCGACTTCTTCGAATGGCGTGATGGCATTGCAAACATTATCTTCACCATGCACTACTATATCTTGCTGATCCTATACAAACTTCACCATTTGATGGAGTAAAGAAGGCATCACTTTAGCATCATGGATCCATGGACGTCCTAATAGGAGATTATAGGACACAACAACGTCCAACACTTGAAACTCCATGGTGAATTCAACCGGTCCGATGGTGAGTTCTAATATGATATCTCCAACGGTGTTTTTTCCACTTCCGTCGAATCCTCTCACATATATGTTGTTTCTGTGGATTCTTTTGTGATCAATATTCAGTTTTCCCAGAGTAGATAAAGGACAAATATTAGCACTCGACCCATTATTGACCAAGACATGGGTCACCACTGATTCCTCACACTTTACTGTAAGATATAACGCCTTGTTGTGCTCTTTCCCTTCTAATGGTAGTTCATCGTCTGAGAATGTTATCTTGTTTGCCTCAAAGATTTTGTTTGTGATCTTTTCCAAATGACATACCTTGATTTTTTCTGGTATATGAGCTTGATTTAGGATCTTCATTAACGCCCTTCGGTGTTCATCGAAATGAATCAATAGAGATAGCAAAGGCATTTGAGCTGGTGTCTTCCTCAACTGCTCCACTATAGAATAATATTGAGCTTTAATTTTCTTTAAGAACTCCTCAGCTTCTTCTTTGGTGACCGCTTTCTTCACATGGGCCGGATTTTCTTTCACAACTTTCGCCTTCCTCAAATCGTCAGGAGAAAAACATCTCACTGACCGGTTCAAACCATGGGTTTCGCAAATCTCCCCCTTGAATTCTTTTCCTTTATACATGACAGTTACCTTGTCATAATTCCAAGGTACGACTTTGATGTTCACAATCGGCATCTAAACGACAGGCTTGATAACAACTAGCTCTATATGTGCCCCTTTCACAGTCAATATGGGCTTCACCCCAGGTACTATCACTTTTACAGGTTCAGGTTCAACTACCACTGCTAGCTGACTTACATGTGGCTCAACCAATACTTTCTCACTCCTGACTTTCTCCTCTGTCTAGCTATTTTCTTTGATTGTCATCACAGTCTGAGAGGGCTTTTTGCAGCTTTATCCTTATACGAGCTCTATCATATGTGTTTCATGGTGCACAAGCAAAGAATTTTGTGTTATGATGGGAGTCTCGGGGGCTTGTACCTCAATTCTTCTGGAGTCAATGAGTTCTTGTATCGCAGATTTTAGGTGCCAACATTTCTCTGTGTCATGTCCCGGTGACCCTGAACAATATTCACAATGGATGGATTGGTCTAAGTTTCTCGGCGGAGGATTGGGAATTTTAGGCTCAATAGGACTCAACATCCCCAGTTGTCTTAATCGGTAGAAGAGGCTGGTATATGACTCGCCTAGAGGAGTGAATGTTTTCTTTCTTTGAGCCCTGTCGCTTTTGACTTTAGGGTTGGGACGGAAATTAGTTCTGTTGGGATTTCTATAAGTTTTTGGTGGCGGGTATGTATTTTGGGCATGGTAAACATTTTGAGGGGTTGGCTCTCGCCATGAAGGAGGATGCAGTAGGTAAGACTGGGCGTGATGGACAGAAAGCCGAGGACCAGTTGGAGGGTAATAATGTTGAGGTAGGTTATACGGTGTTGGTGGGTAAGGTTGATATGGGCGAGGATGGGTTGGGGCTCCAGGACCAAGACTTTCCCTCTATAAATGCCACTTCTTCTTTCTTTTTCTTCCCAATTGCTCCTCCTGTTCCCGTCTGAATTGCTTGATTTGTAGCCTTGATGGCTGAATAACTCATGATTTTATTTGTTTTCAAACCTTCTTCAACAAAACACCCCAATTTTACTACCTCATTAAAGGTCTTTCCGATTGTAGACATCAGATGCCCGTAGTATGTCGGCACCAAAGCTTGTAAGAAACAATCTACCATTTCTCCTTCTTTCATTGGTGGATCCATACGAGCCGCCTATTCTCTCCACCTGAAACCATACTCCCGAAAACTCTCTCCGGGCTTCTTTTCCATTTTGGTCAATGACAATCTATCCGGGATGATTTCCAGATTATATTGAAAATGGTTCGCAAATGATTGAGCCAAATCGTCCCATATAAACCATCGGGTATGATCTTGATGGGTGTACCATTAAAGTGTTGAGCCGCTGAGGCTTTGACTGAAATAAGCCATAAGTAGTTCATCTTTTCCCCTGGCTCTACGCATTTTGCTGCAATATCGTCTCAGATGGGCCACTGGGTCACCATGACCATCATACATGTCAAATTTTGGCAATTTAAACCCAGCTGGTAGTTGTAATTCGGGGAACAAACACAAGTCCTTGTATGCCACACTAACTTGGCCTCCCAAACCCTGCATATTGCGAAACGACTGCTCAAGGCTCTTCATTTTCCTGGACATCTCCTCTTGTTCAGGATTTCTAACGGGTTTCTCCTCTTACGTCATATCGATAAGACGGGTATATGAATCATGTTGTCTAAAGGTAGGTTCTGGAGGGTAGTAATGAATATCCTGGATATGAAATACAGGCTCACTAGAGGATTTGTGTAAAGCGGCTGGTGGCGGTGCCACAAACACTGGGACAGCCTGGGGTGGTGGTGGAGGAGCTTGTTTAGGAAGTGAGGGTAGAGTTTGTGACGTAGTGGAATAATAGTGTAGGTGTGTAGGGTATGTGGAAGATAAGTTCATGGTGGGTGGATCTTGGTTCGGGACTGGTAGAGGAAGATTTGTGGGATTGGCTGGGTAGGTAGGTAAGGGTTGTCCCCTTCGACCAAGCCTGATACATTTCTGACATCTACTGTTTAAGCTTATACATTTCTTCCTTCGTGCTATTCACATCTACTACTTCCTCCTCTAGCACGGGATCCATGATTGTAGGCTCAATTTCTTGGGTAACTACTTTCGTTATGCTTTTAGAATGAGCGTTGTAGTTGTGATGTGCCAAAATGCCAGTTGCTAACTGCTTTATCTGATACTCATCAACGACAAAAACTTGTTAATAGTTAGATCATAATAGATGAACATCACAAGTTTTAAAACATAACTTTTGCCTGGCAATTATTCGTCATCCCGACATTTGTTATCTTTCTTTTGACCCGCCAATTTTCTTTTCCTTTTTCGGCTTTTCCTTTTCTTTCCTTTATTTCCACCCGTGTTTTCTTTTTTATATATATATTTTTTCGTTTTTTGTTGTTTCCTTTCTCTTTTGTTTTTCGATCCTATATGTTTGCCTAACGTACAAGCAATTGCATGTAAGAATAAATAATGAAAAATTTTGGATTTTCAATTTCATTGATACTCAATCATTGATTACAAAAGATGATGTTGTACTACAACCTTCTAAATGCGAAAAATAAAAAGACGGAAAATGCATGTCCTATGAATACATTAAAGCTCCTAGTGCCCGCGAGACATCGTTCGGTCATACCACAGGCCTATATGCTAATCCCCTTTGGAGTTTATCCAAGTCTGTCATTACTTGTTTCACAAAGATCATTGTTGCTGCGACAAATGTGGAATGGGTCATAACCTCGCACAGTTGGCATTTCCGTGTAATATAGTGAGCAATATTAACAATTCTTTCCATGATAATTCCATTCTCTCGAAGCAACCCCCCGATCTATTCGGCACGGGCATCCAAGGTCTGCTGGCTCTTCTTTTAAAGTTGTTGTAGCTCCAATTCTAACTGAGCCATGGCTATGTAGCGGTGCTCTCTTTCTATGTCAAATTCTTTTGCTTGTTTGCTACTTTTGACCTCGGTCGTGACAATCTTTTTCCTTAGCCGAGCAACTTCAACATTATGTTCATCCATTAACTGTTGGATCATCCGAGCCCTTTCTTCAGCATTCCTGGCTAATTGTTTCCGAACCCCAATTAATTCCTTCTCGGCTTTATCTGGATCAAAGCTGTAGTCGTTCACCTTCCACCAGAAATTATCAATTAGCTTTTCATCTCGGACATGTCGAACTGGGGTTTCGGTTGTTGCTCTCATTTTCACAATCTGAGCCTTCAATGTTTCATTCTCTTTAATCAGCTGTTTCTTTTCACCATCATCGGCCGATGCTTGTAAGCTACTTTCGAATTTGAGGTCCTGAACTTGTTTTTCCAACATACTGATTTTGGCTAGATATTCATTCTCCTTGGCCACCGAATCCCATTGTTCCTTTGATAGCTCAGCAACTTCTTGAATGTAAGGTCTCTTCGTCGGTCTTTCATGCTTAATATCTCTTTGGTACCATGTGGAATACCCAGGTGACACTTCACCTCTAGCCCGATCCCTTAAACATGTGACTACTCTCAAACATTGGCACTCATTCCATATTTGTCGAACTTTTGCTTCAGGAAATTGCCCATCGAGACTAATCTCTATTGCTTGAAGGCTGAGATCCCCATCTTTTGGCACGATTTAATATCTCCTGAGTTGCCGTAATACTCGATACGGCGCATAAGGTTGGATACTTTGAGGCCCATTAAAAGGAAATATGATCCTTCTGCTGGCATGTATATGACTTCATTGATGGGCAACCATCCGAATGCCCATTCTATTTGGCTAGCAGTAAGTGATCGGAAGTATGTGATCCAACCTTTCGACCCTTATGGCAACTTGGACTCTTTTATCCTCATTTAGAGTTCTTCGATACAAGTTTTTTCAAATGATCCATAACTCAAAAACTGAGGGTGGTGGCATAAATGCTCGATCATCCACGTCTGAAGTAGTAGATTACACCCCTCGAAAAAATCTTCTCCCGCTTTGCAAGCTATGAGAGCACGAAGATATCGGCCACTATCATTTGTGCCAAAGTACTGTTGTCTTGTGTAATGAGGGTACTGGTAATCCCGGCAACTCTGATGTCGATGTTCCTGCCTTTCCTTGGAAATATTATAAATCCGAGAAAGGCTACCATGAAGGCGAAGCACCTATGTTCCTCCCATTTAGTCCGGTTTGGTTTGCTCCAGAGTTTGTTCGTTGGAATATTAAATCCTCCAACGTGGCCATATCTGCAGTATATAAAGTTCATAGTGCAAAACCCGTGGACCAAATATTCATTGTGAACATTTCTGGCTATTTTCAAAGAGTCGAGGAATCTGTGCACAATGATGGCTCTTGGAGCAACCAGATATTTGTCTTTTAAGGGAACCTCACCCTTTCCGATGTAGTTAGAAATCTCTTCCAATATCGGGGTGAGCTCAAAGTCCGAGAAGTGGAGCACATTGTGTGCGGGATCACAGCAAGCAACTATAGCTCAAATAATGTCACCACGAGGTATGATATCAAGCAGCCCAGTAAGATCTTTCAAATATATCTTGACCCAATCTTGTCCATCTTGGCCCAAATCGTTCCACCATAATCGTAACTCCAAAGGGATCTTATTCATTACTGAGAAAGGTTCATTTTGCATTGTGCTCATCCTGCACATTTACTAAAGGTGATTTAAACGCATATTATTTGACTCAAAAATAAAATATTTTTTTCAAAGAAAGTTTTTCATCATTTTTCTTCAAAAAGAATCCATATTTGTGAACTCAACTTTCAATACTTCGTTCGAAGATTTCATGGCTATATTTATTATTTAAGGGAAATGACTTCAAAAGTGGCCATTTTTGTGCAAACAGCCTTCCGGTGTCCTTTCTGAACATTCGGCTATTTTCAAAAACGGCATCACTTTGATTTATTTAACAAAAATTAAAAGACATGACATTTTTTTTTTGGTTATTTTTGAAAAGGGGCGGTTGGACCCGTCACGGGTTGCCTACGTATCACGCCTAGTAGTGAGAATCAAACTAGCGTAGTTCGGTCAGATTGTTTTTAGACAACTATTTTTAATTTAAATAAAACTGACTTAATTCAACAATTTTTCCTCAAAATTTTGACAGAGTTTCGAAAGTATTTGGACATCAGTTTTCTAGTAATTGCTATTTTTCTCTCTTTTCATTTTTTCAGGTATTTAGCCGGTCAACATAATAGTCCAGGACAAATAAATGCAACACATAATCATGCTCTATCTTTTACATCAGGGTTACCTGTCCTAGACGGACCCAACCCCTGTGTTGAGTCCCCTAAGACAGATATGATGCAAATAATCGTCCTAATTCGAGGCTCAATATCCTGATTTTTAATGTTACTAGATTGTATACCCGAGCGAACAATTCGGATCGAGGAGGGGGCTACATACCGGGGACCCACGGGATCGTCCGACTTTGTAACTTTCTATTTCTTATTTGGGGTATTGACACTAACAGAAAGGGGAGTCTCAACTAGTAAGCACATCACTAGAGGTAAGAAGAGAAGGGTTTTTCGACACAATTTTATATATATAGTTCACGTAATATCAAAGCAGTAAACAGATAGCGCATTCATCAAAGCATATAATGAAATAAGTTATAAACAAAAACAATAATTTTAATTGAGCTCGAATTCTTAAACCCTGAACTGAGTTTCTAGGTTTCCCAGCAGAGTCGCCAGAGCTGTTACACGTCTTTTTTTATTACTTATATATCGCTTATTAATACTATACCCCGGGAAGGGATATAATAATAAAAAAGGAAAGAGTTTCTCCACTTAAAGGACAATCGAAACGTGATTTATTTATTAATTTTCAGAGTCCCCACTTGGGAAAATAATGGTGTCCCAAGTCACCGGTTTAATCCCGAACCGAGGAAATTATGACTTGTTACAGTCTGCAAATAAAAAATCCGGATAAGAAGTTCTGTTAACCTGGGAGAAGGTGTTAGGCACTCCTGGATTCCGTGGTTCTAGCACGGTCGCTTAACTGTTATTTTTGTTTTTATCTAATTTTTCATATGATTCATTTTTATGCATTATTAATTTCCCACTTTGTCATATTTTAAGAATTGTGACATTGCAAAAACGCATTTCAAGTCACACCGTACCAGTACGCTTGTGACTTTAGTACATTTCAGCTTCGCTGGGATTTTGGATTTGGGCCACATAAATGTGCACCCGTATTAGGAATGTAATATTATTAATCATGCCTAAAGTATCTACGTCTTTATTAATTTTGGGAAAGACCATGAAATTCTCTAAACGGTAATTCCGAATCTAGAGTTTTTATGTCGAGACTTATTTGAGGGTCCCACAATTAAGTATTTGTGGTTTAGTGTGACGACCTGGCCCGTCTTCACAGGAATTACCACCCCGTTATGTTGTAATTATATGTTTTATGCTTTTATATCAGTGTTAGAGTTTATCGGGTGAGTTAGGAGTGAATTGGATTGAAAATAAGGCATATAGCATTTTTTAAGGAAACTTGAATATGGAAAGTCAACTTGGAGTTGAATATTTAGTTAGAGGGCTCAGAAGCGGATTCTGATGATTCGGTTAGTTCCGGGAGGTGATTTGTCACTTAGGGGAGCAATCAGAATTGAATTTGGAGGCCCAGTGTAGAAATAGGCTTGAATTGGCTAAGATTGAATTTTGGCGAAATCCGAACGGTAGGTGAGATTTTGATCCGGGGGTCATAATGGAATTCCGACAATTCATGTAGCTTCGTTATGTAATTTTGGATATGTCCGCAAAATTTCAGGTCATTCGGACGTCGTTTAGTCGGGTTTTTGATCGAATGTTAGTTTCGGAAGTTTTGAAGAAACTTAGGTTTGAATTCGCGTGTAATGGGTGATTTTGATGTTTACGATGGTGTTTTTATGTTACGAGCAAGTTTGAATGAGGTAATGTGATGTATTGGTGGCTTTGGTTGAGGTCCCGGGGTCTCGGGATCATTTTGGATGCCTAACGGGCAAGTTTTGATTTTGAAGTTGCTGCAGAAAATTTGCAGACAGTGATTGCTCTATGCGATCGCATAGAGTCATTGCGATCGCATAGAAGTGCCTGGAGGGTGTGAGAAAAATGTGCTATGCGATCGCATAGCAAGGGGTGCGATCGCATAGGCTTATCAGACTGCACATTGCGATCGCATACCCAGTGTTGCGATCGCAGAGAAGAAGTGATAAGGCCTGGAAGATTGTGCTATGCGATCGTGGAGATGCATTGCGATCGCATAGAAGGGGAAATTAGAAGGAAAATATAACTCTATGCGATCGCAAAGGTCCATTGCGATCGCATAGAAGGAATGGTCTGGCAGTGAAATTAAAACCAGAACAAAACCAGTCGCGGGTTTCACACCCCAAAACACCATTTTTGAGCCCTAGAGAGAAGAAATCACGGGAAAACGCTGGGAAATCATCGGATATTCATCGGAGGTAAGTTTCTTGACTCAAAAACACCATTTTATGGTAGAATTAACATCAATCTTCATGAATTAGGTTAGAAATGGTGAAGGATTGTGGCCTAGATATTGAAAACGAAAATTTGGGTTTTGAAAGTCCAATCGAACTCCGATTTTGGTAAATTTTATATGTATGGACTCGTGGCGAGACGAGGATTCTGGAAATATGAGTTTTGAAATTTTTTGAGATGTGGGCCCGGGGCTCGGGTTTTGCAAATTTTGTGATTTTTGATATTTTTCGAGTTCTTTCGATTGGGTTATGTTCCATTAGCCTATTTTGATATATTTGTGCTGATTTGTGCTAGTTTTGATGTGCGTGGATGCCGGTTCGAGGAGCTAAGGCGTCGCGGGCATGAGCTTTCGTCGGTTCGAGGTGGGTAATACTTATAAATGATGTCCCGAGGGTTAGTAAACCCCGGACTTGCACATCTTAGTGCTGTGTTGAGGTGACTTGCACGCCGGATAACGGGCGTGGGGTAGAGCACCATTGGGGATTGTGACTTGGTCCGTCCCGCGTAATTAATAATAACACCTAATATTTGAAATGATTGGGACTAATTATCATGTTTGTCTTCGTGCCGATTATTTGAATCCTTCGGGGATTGGTATCATTGTATTGATAACACAGTGTATATTTTATTCTAAATTAAGGTTTAAAAATGGTATTATGCTATTCAGCATTTTTATAAGGTTATGAAAAACTTGAACAAGGTCTTAATAACATTTTTAGCTGTGAGCTAACATGATATTGTTGCACGTAGGGCTTTCTTGATTATTTGTTAGACTGATTGGGGCCGAAAGCTATATGTTAGGGCATGACAATTTATGTGAGCATATGCATACACATGCATGGATCGGACTGAACGCCGTAGTGGTATACGGATCGGGCTGCACGCTATAGTAGGTGTGATATTAATATTGTGCTTGGGCTGTAGGAGCCCCTCCGGAGTCTGAACCCCCACAGTGAGCACGGGTACCCAAATTGGGTCGGGCTACACGTCGTAGCGGTCATATGCATTGCATGGCATACATACATTGGTTTACGTGTACTACGTGGCATAACATTTAGCACTCATACATTACTGGCACACATGCATTAGTTGCCTTATTGACAAGATCTCCTGGTGATAAGGAGTGCTGAGCCCGAAGGGCTGATTTGAGTACGGACTTGCATTGTTTGAGATTGTTCCAGGTATTGGTATGTCATCATGAAAGAAAGAAGCTAAAAATTGAGATTTGTTTTATAATCTACTCACATATGCTGGTAAGGATTAAAGATAGTTCTGTATTGTGTAGCATGAGATAGTACCTTGCATGGTTTTCTTCCCTTCAGCATTATTTACTTTTATTACTGCTGAGTTGGAAGTACTCACACCAGACTCCCTGCACCTTGTGTGCAGATCCAGGTACATCACAGTAGGGCTAATTCTATTGCGGCTCGGGAGTGCTTCTGGACAGTCGAGGTAACTGCCAGCGTTCGCAGGACCTGATTCTCCAGTTTGTCTATATTTTTGTTCTGACTATCCCACAGTTGTGCATAGTTATATTCGCTATTTACACTTTGTGTACTCTATAGAGGCTCATAACTTTTGACCCTTCGGTCTATGGGAGTTGGTATGCGTTGGGACTTGGTTCCCCTATTTCGATATATCCATCACTATTATTTTGTAATTGTTATGCTTAAATGGGATAAGGCGAGCTCATAGCTCTATGATTGTTGCTGATTGGTCAGGCTGGCCTAGCAGTGTGCTGGGCGCCATCACGACCGGATTTGGGGTCATGACATTTAGTGAGGCACATCTCCATTTTATTAAAGTCCAATCTTAAATGACTACGTTTTCTATTTTTTTTTTGGTTTTTTCATCCTAAGTATAACTATCTTAGAATTATTTTACAATGTTGCATGTAAGAGTCCAGGCCATCTTTATTATTTGGGCCTGGACTTTGGACTGATCCATCATTATGCACCAAGGTGCGACTGGCCAATTACAGCCCAGTCAACACTTTCATTTCAATCCCAAGGCATTAGTGCCATATCGATTAGATCTAGGCCTGTATTTACGGCTAGGCCTAGATTACTTACATCTAAAGCAGAATGAAGGCAGATTAACATTTTAACAATAGTACTATTATTCAATACTAGCAATTAACTGTTTCTAATAATGCCAAACTACATTTGATCCTTACTGATTTCAATATTGTCAATTAACTAAGAATGTCAACACTAGTTTAACTTGTTTCTATTTAACAACTAAATTAACAGAGTATGAGTTTATGAATGATCTATTGGTTGAGATACTATTTGCAGAATTATCTATCTAGTTTAACTGAATACAACATTCGCATTTTTAACTACAGCATGCTCAGATTACGATTATGTTTCAGATTGCCATTTTACAAAGTTGAATACAAGTTTATAGCTAATCTAGTTTCAGTAATGTTAAAACAGTAACGTGATTTAGAACTCAACACTCATGCTTTTTCGAATTAATTGATTTTGATTTGGAGCTCAGTTATCTAAATAACTAAGTACTAGTATTACATGTCTAATTTCAGAACATGTATAAATCTAAGTGTATTAACTGTGTTTTAGCCGATTTAGTTTCAGATTTAGGTGATAATTCTCTATCTAACTTATTAAACCTATTGTTTGTATCACTATTACTACTACTAAATTTAAAAGCATACTCACTCAGTCCAATACTTATTACAATCAGTTCCTAATGAATTACAAAGATCTAAGTATTTAAAACCACATAATGAAAGAACAAATATATAATTGAGCAACTAGAACTGGTTAACATTTTATTCCTTCAACAGGCAACTCAATTAGAGCTCCAGGACATAGTTGTGTACCTGATTCAAAAGCAAATCAATGACTTCTAGGTTTTGGAGAAGAAGAAAAAATAAGCAACAGCAATGATGATAAGCAATAGCGAACAAGAGCAATTAACACAACAAATCACAAAACTCAGCAGGTAAGCCAACAAATAACCCGAGCAAATGGAAATCCAAGCAAAGTTGAAGTAAACACGACAGAAGAACAACCAGCAAAGATTCCAGAAATAGTACTCGAACTGTATGCTATGTAGTAGACCAGTAGAATTCTGAAATTCTCTCCTAAAAGTTGGAACCAAAGTTGAACTCCAAAAATCAAAACCTCAAAGTCTAAAAAATTCAAAACCCTTTTGGAGTAATTTTTCGACCCTCAAATTGTGAACCTCTTTTTCAGGCTTGAAACAACCTATTTATAGAATGAATTTGGGAGGTAATTTTGAATTAGTTATTCCTATTTTCCACCCCAACGCTTTTTTTATTCAATCAGTTAAGTATAGCATAATTCTAACGGAAATACACTTGAACCCTTGCTAGAAGGTTCTAGGTTATTCCTTACCGTTCTATTGGAGGATTTTACTTAGTTGCCCTCGCTTGCTAAGGTTTATTACATATTTGCCTTTTAACTATGCCTAATCTACCCCTTATTGTTTATGTATTTTTAGTAAAACCAAGCCTCAATGTCATTTATACCTTCATTACCTCTATATAATCTACAGAAATACCAATTCCTTTTGCCTTTTTACCCTTTACACTCACTGATATTTACCCGACCTATCATTAGGTTTGCCAAGACTTAGGGTAATTAACATATTTAACATTTAACCCCTGAGACACTACTTTAAGTTTTAGCCATTTTAGACTAATTAACTTTTTCATATTTAACCACTCTTACAAAGATAGCCCCTAATAAACTTTACAAAATCAAAGACTCACACTGTGTTGCAAATATAGCCACAGTAGATATTTTACACATATAACCTAAATGTTCATAAGCACTCAGAAGTTTAGAAGAAACAAACATATAAATCATATTGCAAATGTAGCCAGTTTTATGTAGTTTTGCACAAATAGCCTTAATTACGATTAACTTTAAAATTAATCAGAACTCGGAGAGACAAATTGATAATGGTTGAATTCCAATTAATCAAAACCCTAGTCGAGACAGGATATATTGAACAATAACATAAAATAACTAATAGCATATGATTTACAAGTAGTTATATTCAGAACTAAGATATTTAGTCGATTTCAGGCATACACATGTAACAGGCTCAGGTTTTTAACAAGTAATAACACAGAAGCACAGAGTATAGAACAGAAGTGGATTCAGGGTTCTTAATCAATTTAAACATGCATAGAGATTTTTCTAAATAGATCCTAGTTTTAACAGATAAGAACACAAAAACACTGAACAAAGGCAGGTTTCAGGGTACTTAGCTTTTAGGGTTTCGTTTTTTCCTTTCTTTTTCCTTTTCTTTCTTTGTTTTCTTCTTTCTTTCTTCTTTCTTTCTTTTTCTTTCTTCTTTTCTTGATTTTCCAGCATTTCAGAGACTTGGGGTCTCTTAGATGATAGATCTTCCAAATAAACTCTTGGAAGCCTGGTTTGGGGTGTGTGAAAAGGGTATTTGAAAGACCATGGGTGTGGTTTTGAAGGGTTTTGGTTTTGGGTGTTCGCCGGAGTAGGGTTCCGGTGAGACACTTTTTAATATTCGAGACATTTGGGTTATATTCGAGATATGGGGCTAGGATAGGGTGAGAGATCGTTTTATGGTGGTTCGGGGGTGTTAAGGTGAAGGGTTGGTTCATAGTTATGTGGTCGCCGGCCAGGGTTCCGACGACCAGAATTTCAAGACTAGGAGACTTGTAGGTTTTCTAGGGTAAGGTTAATGGAGTACTGGGTGTTAGAAGATGAAGAGGGGTGTTCAGAGGGGTGGCCTGAGCCGGAGAAGACAACAGAAGAGTGACCACCGGTAAGGTTCCGGTGGTTTTGTGTGAGAAGGAGAGGGAAGAAGGGGGCGGCTAGGGTTTCATTGTGAACGTATGTGTGTGTATAATGATAGGAAATGAACGGGGGTCTGGGATATACATTAAAATTGTATTGTTGTTTAACAGCCATTGGATTTAATTAATTGAACCGTCCAGATCAATTTTCCCTTTAAAACGACAGCGTATGGTTTTAATGAACCCTTACTCATGTCCGTTGGATCAACTAGATAGACGGCTGAGATTAAATTGCTTAGGCGACATCGTTTGTTTAAATGAAACACTGGTCTCATCCGTTGGATCAAATGAGATGGATGGCCTTGATTTCTTTCCTCAACGGTGTCGTTTTATTCACAAGGCCACTGCCTTATTTGGTACATTGATCAGTTGTATCAACGGCCCAGATTTAGTGTGTTATACGATGTCGTTTGATATTTTGTGAGACTGGCCGGTCTTTTGACCCTGGGCCTTGTCTGTGTTGTGTTGTTTTGGGCTGAATAATTTGTGTATTTGGCCAAATTCCTTAGTATTTCAAATTGTATTTTGTATTTTTGTTATTTTTGAATTGTATTTATTTAATTTAAATTCTCATATTTTCCCTTGTATATTAGACATATTTTCCTTGTATATTTATATTGATGTATTTTTCTTTGATTTTCAGATTTTTTTATTTTTTCCTTGATTTCCAATTTCCTAGCAATTACCTTATATTTTTTGTGATATTTTTCTATTAATCTCATTTTGTATTTTTCATTTCAAATTTCTTAAAACAAACACTGGTATTTTCTATACACTAATCAAACCAATTGCAATCAAAAATCCTTTTTTTGTATTTTTATTTTTGGAACATATTGGTTGGGGAAAAAATCACGTGCTCACAATGAAAATCGAGCTGCTTTGGCTCGAAGGCCCCTCGACTTTTTGGTCTGCGTGCAGTTTCTCTTTTCTCAAATTGCAGTATACTACTAAGACTATTTCTTATCTAGAAGTATGATAATTAAAGTTATTATTCTCGTTCTTCTATAAATTTTAACACCGCTTATAAAATTTTTTGCGTACGACCCTACTTATATAGGTCACATGAAGATAATATTACTGCTGATACAAAGTTTCCCTTCTACGAAAAATATAAATAGAAAATATAAATTTACCTTTTTTGGATTCTTGGACTCGTCTGAGCATATGTAGTACGACAGGACGTACTAGTTTTACTAGTTGTGAAATGCTTGGGCTGAACTAGTCCTGTAATAAGCTGATGATTGTGTAGTTTTTGCTGATGATTTAGTGTTTGACGGGTTGATAGATCTTGCAATCCTTCATTAACAAAAGGCTTGTAAAGATTATGCAACTCTTGAACAACATTTGTAGTATCAAATTTTGGTTCAAATGAATGTTGAAAACAAATGAAGTTGTCAACTTGATGAATATTTGTAGAGTTAGAAATAGTAGTAATTGTGCTACTGCTGCTTGAGGAGGAGGAGGTGGCGGTGTAGCCTCTGACCACCGCGTGTAGATCCCAATCTGCTTCCATACTTTTCCCTTTTTCTTCCTTGACTTGGTTTGAGAGAGGATAGTTAGAGAAAATGACAAGGTTTTGACTTTTGGAGATATGAAAAGAGGCGAAAAAAGAAAAGTCGCTATAGAAATATTAGAGTCACAATATCTTCTGAACTAATCGAAAAGATTGCAACTGGGATAAGGAGAACAGTCTCCTTATGAGGAGAGAACACAATTATAATCTAGGATAGGGGTTGGAGTTTGTATTGGTCAAGGACTCAAAATCATCCAAGGATAAGAAATGGAGTCTCAATCAAACTCTAATTACTAACTCAATAAATAACTGACTTTGTTCTCTTTTACATGTATTGCACATACGCAGAAGTAAAACATAACTGAGAGAAAAGAGCAAGTCGTTTTTGCAAGAAATTTATGTGAGATATATGTGTACCCATCTGAAGCTACTTGAACGAGATAGAAGAACCAGTTCCATTCTGTTTATTCTTTCTCTAGTTCAATTGTAGTCGGTGTTTCTATTTGTACCTTTCAGCTTATTTAGAAGCAATTGTATTAGGTACTTTGAGTATTCAAGTGAGAGTTAATTTGAAAGTGTTGCAACAGTTGAGGCTGTGTGTCACACTGGGATTTGAGTTAATCCTTAGATTTATAAAGAGTTTTTGTAAATGCTGTTTTGGCTCAATCATTTTAGTGGAAATTTGGGAAAATCCTACTGAGTAGTAGGTCGTGATTTTTTTACCTTTTGAGCCAGGTATTTTCCACGTAAAATATCTATTTTATTTTATGTATTTATTATTTCGCAAACTGCAATAGTTATAACATCTAGAAGAATCAGGTTCTTCTAGAGTGAAAATTGGGTACCACACAAATTACCCCTCCTCTTGTGTGATATTGAAGTTTATAACATCAATCACCATGTTGTACTGTGTCCTTATAGACAAGCAGATGGTTCATCATATTGAAGCTCCCTGATACGATCGTAAAGAGAAGATCGAGAGACCACACAAGCTAATACTCGACTCGGCTCAGAAATATACAGTCTCACAAATTGTGTGTCTAAGGCTTGAACATCCAATGTCATGAGCATCTCTGTTGTCTGTAGATGTGCTAAACTCCCAAAACTCTCTGCCCGGTGACTCAAAGCATTAGCCACCACATTGGCCTTCCCAAAGTGGTACAATATGGTGATGTCATAATATTTAAGCACATCTAACCACCTACTCTGACGCAAATTAAGATCCTTCTTCTTGAAAAGATGCTGCAAACTCCGGTGATCAATGTAGATATCACAAGGGAAACCGTATAAATAATTCCTCCAAATCATCAAGGCATGAACAATAACATCTAACTCGAGCTGGTGGACACGATAGTTCTTTTCATGCACCTTCAGTTGTCTGGATGCATAGTCAATCATTCTATGGTCCTGCATCAACAACACGCCGAGGCCAACTCCCGACGCATCACACTAGACAATATAAGACCTCAAGTTTGAAGGCAATACCAAGACTGGAATTGTAGTCAAAGTTGTCTTGAGTTTCTGAAAGCTCTCCTCACACTCCTCTGCCCATTTGAACGGAGCGCCCTAATGGGTCATCCTGGTCATAGGCGTTGCAATATACAAGAATCTTCAACAAATCAATGGTAATACCCCGCCAAATCAAGGAAGTTCCAGATTTCTTTGGCTGAGGACGGTCTAGGCCAACTCTACACTACTTCTACCTTCTTCAGATCCACCTTGATTCCCTTCACTCGATACCACATGACCCAAGAATGCCACGGAATCTAAAGAGAACTCACATTTAGAGAACTTTGCATATAAATTATTTTCTCTCAAGGTCTGAAGCGTTGTCCTCATGTGTTGCTCCAGATCTTCCCGACTCCAGGAGTAAACCAAAATGCCGTCAATATAGAAAATGATAAATGTGTCAAAAAGGCCGAAATAAACTATGCATCAAATGCATAAATGCTTCTAGGGCATTGGTCAGACCACATGACATGGCAAGGAACTTGTAATGATCATACCGAGCCCTGAAAGGAGTCTTTGGGATATCTGGCTATCGAATCTTCAACTGATGATAACCCAAATGCAAGTCAATCTTGGAAAATACTCAGGAACCCTATAACTAATCAAATAGGTCATCAATACGAGGCAATAATCAATGCACATATTGAACCATTATTTTACTTCATAAAAAAGACATGAGCACCCCATGGCAACACACTAGGCCGAATGAAGCCCTTATCAAGCAAGTCCTGAAACTTTTCCTTTAACTCCTTCAACTCAGGAGGGGCCATATGATAAAAAGGAATAAAGATGGGCTAAATTCCCGAAAACAAATCATTGCAAAATCAGTATCTGTGTCAGACGACATGCCCAAAAGTTCATCTGGAAACACATCAGGAAAATCCCTCACTACTAGGACTGACTCAACTGTAGGGGTATCAATACTAACATCCCTCACATAAGCTAGATACACATCACACCCCTTCTCAACCATTCGTTGAGCTTTAAGAAATGAAATAACTGTGTTGGTGGTGTAATCTAAGGTACCCCTCCACTCTAATCATAGTAAACCTGGCATAGCTAGCGTCATGGTCTTGGTGTGATAATCAAGGATAGCATAATAGGGTGACAACTAGTCCATGCCCAAGATAACATCAAAATCTAACATTCTGAGCAACAATAAATGAGTTTTGGTCTCAAAACTACTAAGAGTAATAAAAAATGAATTATACATGTGGTTCGCAACAAAAGAATCTCCCACAAGAGTAGATACATAAATGGGGAAACTCAAGGAATCTCGAGATACACACAAATGCGAGGCAAAATAAGATGATACATAAAAATAAGTGGAGCTTGGATCGAATAGAACCAATGCATTTCTATGATAGAATTAGAAGCAACAACCTCAACAAGAGCGGGAAAAGGCATTGTATCTGGCCTGGCCTCTGCGTCTAGGGTGACCTGAACATCCCCGACCTCAACCTCGGGCTGGATGAATAGATGAGGTAGCAGATAGTGCTCTAATCAAATCCTGAGGACTTAGTAGAGCACGCTGCCGCTGAAAAGTATATGAAGGTGCACACTTCCCAAGTCCGGAGAAATCACTCACCAAATGACAGGTGTCACCACTCTCAAAATAAGCTCAGGTAGGACATGGCAATTATGGCTGACTCGGTCCAGGTTTGCTAGACTGACCACTCAAATCACCCTATGTAGGAGGAGAACTAGATACTAGAGGTATATCATAAGGCTCTTGACGTCTAGAAGGAGTTGTAATACCATTGGTGGATGGAAGAGCTAAATAAAGGGGCGACTGATACAGCCCCTACCATGACAAACTACTGTTGGGGCACGAGCACCAGAATGATGGCCAGACTCTCGAGACCTCTTGGCCTCTCTCTCCTCTTTATCCCGAGCAAGTATGGCCTTTACTCTCCTAACAATACTCACCACCTAATGATACGAGATATCCATCTTTAACTCCCGGAACATGCTAGTCCTAATGCTCGGAATGAGTCACTCAATAAATCGATGGACCCTCTCTCGAACTCTAGAAACCAAGGACGTTACATGTCTAGACAAGTCACTAAAACATATTGCATACTCTAAAATAGTCATAGTACATTGGCACGTCAGCTAAAATCCATGTGCCATGCATCCCTGACGTTTTGAGGGACATACTCTCTCAAATATATATCCGAGAACTGATTCCATGTAAGGGAAGTTGAATCAGCCGGATTGTCCAATTCAGAAACGACGGTACCAATAGGTTGTTTCTCAAAGCTAAAAGGCTGTGAAAGAAACCACACTCGACTCTGCTATGCCCATACTGTAGAGGATACGGTTACACTTCTCCAGAAATCCCTTAGCATTCTCTTACGCTAGACCACTGAATATAGGAGGGTCGTACTCCATGTACCTCTCGAACCTACGCTGCTTCACCTCTACAACTACTGCCATACGATTGGGCTAAGCTGGGTATAACCTCTGTAATATGATCACCCTAAACACGCTTCTGGGGGGTGCAGGCGGCTGGAGCCTATGCTTGTCCCCCGGCCCGAGATGTGGATGGAGCAAGGGAATCAACCTTGCCTGAGCTAGAGTGTTGTACATGCTCATGAACTTTCCAAGGGTCTCCTAATGAGCTGGAGTAGTATTAATAGGCATCTGAGGTGTCTGTGCTCCAACTGGAGCTACTAGTGGCTAGCAGCTCACTAGGGTGCTCTGTCTACACCACGTGGATGTCCTCGGCCTCTAATTAGGTCCCGGGCTTGGGCAGCGCTAATAAGGGGAGCGGGTGCCTTGTCATCTCTGGCTGCACGTGTCCTCACCATCAGTAAGAGAATTGAAGACGGCTTAGAATTTTGAAGTCAATAATCTCGCAGGATAATAAATCAAATAAACTGGAATTTTCCTAACATTTCCAAACCATCAGCGAGACTCTAATAAATTTGCTTGTGACTCATGACTCCTACTAACCTAGAGCTCTGATACCAACTTTCACAACCCAAGTTCTCCCTTCGTGAACTGTCATGACAACACGTAGTCTCTACAACTAGGTAAGCCTAATACTTTCAAAAAAATGAAAAAAAAATATAAAATCTAACAACTAATAGGTAAATGTTAACAAGAAATTAAGATGTCGCTCGGCATATACAATAACCACTCTCGTAGTGCACATAAACTCTTTTAAACCTCGAAATTTCGCAAGTCACAAGCTACAGAAAGAAACAACACTTCTATATGCTGAAGTCTAATAAAAGAATAAAATACAAGAAGTCTTTGACATGGGGAATAATAGATAAGGACTCCAAGGTCTGCGAACGTGGATGATAGTTACGTATGCTAGTGTATTTCAAATAAGGAGAAACAAGTTATAACTTAATGAAACAACGAGATTTTACAACCAATAGTCGTGTATGTACTCGTCATCTCACGTACACGATGCTCACATATCAAAACAATATCAAATCCTTAGAGGAGTTCCCCCCACACAAGAATAGGCAGTCACTTACCTCGAACCAAGCTCAAATTAATTTGTCACTCGAACCAAGCTCAAATTAAAATGTCATAATGCTTTTTCAATAAATATCTTGATCCGTATGGCCCAAGTCTAGCCAAATCAATTACATAACATAACTATAACTACAAGAAACAAATGTAGCTAATGAATTCAAGGCTAAAGCAAGAAATTACAAAATCGCCCTAAAAAGCCTCCCATGGCTCACTTCTCTAAATCAGGTGAAATTCATAAATTATGAATACTCATTCATTCAAAAATCTAACCATATAAAATTTACTCAAATCCGATACCAAAATCTCGATCAAAAGCCTAAAATTTAGCCTAAGAAATTTTCTCAAAATTTTTCTAATTTTTAAACTCAAACCACTAATTAAATAATGAAATCAACAATAGATTAATGAAAAACAACAAAAACAAGTTTGGAGTCATTACAAAATCCTTCAAAAAAATTTTAAATGCAAGCTCTCCAAGTCCCAAATTAAAAATATGATCGAACCCTCAAAATTTTCTCCTTGTTCTGCCGAGCAAAATTCGCCCCTGCAACCTATTCATCGCACCTGCGGCGTTGCAGCTGCGAAATTCCATTGCTGGTGCATAAATGACTTAAGGGACCTGGGACCGCTTCTGCGAGAAGTTGGCCGCACATGCGTGGGCACACGTGCGGAAACTTGTCTGCTTCTGCGGTGTCTTTTTGCACCTGCGCTCCAGGGTTGCATCAGCGAGCAACGCAGAAGCTGAATATTACCTCGCACATGTGATCCATGAGTTCCTCCTTTCCATTCGCTTCAACAATTGATTTTCTACACGTGCGAGTCTGCACGTGTATTCCCCAACCACATATGCGAAAACACCAGCAACCAGAAATCTTCAGCAACTGCATACGTCCAAATTTCAACCCGTTGAGCATCTGAAACACCCCAGAGGTCCCCAGGACCTCAAACAAACATACGAACCAATCCTAAAACACCATACGAGATTAGGGAGTCCTCAAATCACATTAAACAACGCTAAAAACACAAGTCATCCTCTGATTCATACTTAAAAGACTTAGAATCTCCAATCTCAATTTGGAGATGTGGGGGAACCCTCTGGTCCGCTACTTTAGAAGTAAAATAACTCATGTAAAGAGAAAATTGTAAAAATGTAGCGAATAACAAAACATAGATATTCCAAATTTCGATCATTATACATGTCACACCGTGTTAGACAACGAAAATGTTACTAATTGTTTTCAATTTTGTAAACATGCTTTTTGCGTCACATAAACGAGGGCAGAAAGCATATACCTTGTTATGGTCATATTATATGATCAGTTGGGGGTGGTATGTGCGCATAAATTATATTTAATGGTCCAAGGTGAATCTGGAAATCCAATTTGTAATGTAGGTTCAACGACCAAAGTTGAATTGGTTTTTATTTTTTATATTTGACGGTGGGGTGGGACATAAGAAAAGCACGCCGGACAATGGTTATATATCTATTCGATAAAACTATACGTGTTCATAAAAATTAAAAAAAAAAAAGTGAATCAAATCGAAATCAAATTAACAACAACAAAAAATCCAATTTGACCCTAATAATTGGGGTCTGGGGAGGGTAGTCTGTACGCAGACCATACCCCTACTTAATTCAGGCAGAGAAGCTGTTTCCAATAGACCATCGACTCAGGAAGGGCAAGAAGAAGAAGAGCAAAGCAAGGGAGGAAGAAAGATGTAAGATAAAAGAGGGAGAAAACAAAATGACTCCAAATAATTGCAAAAACGAATACAACACGTGAGGTGAACAAAACCACATAACATAATAACAATCTAAGAATATGAAGGCACATGCATACTGTCGCACCTCCCTTTTAACTACCCCATTTACGATCCCTTTTTAAAAGATACGTTGGGTATACCTCAATGTTCAAATACCCGAGAAGGATATAATAACAAAGAGGAAGGAGTTTTTCCAAATAAAGGACAACCGGAACGGGAATATAATTTTTTCAGAGTCCCCGCTTGGGAAGATAATGGTGTCCCAAGTCACCTGTTAATCCCGAATCCGAGGAAGTTGACTCTGTATTACAGTCCGCGAAACAAAAACCTGGATAAGGAATTCTGTTAACCCGGGAGAAGGTGTTAGGCACTCCCGGATTCCGTGGTTTCAGTACGGTCGCTCAACCGTCGTTCTCAATTTTACGTGACTTGTTATACGCTTTTTAACAATATGTATGTGTTTCCAACTTTAATATTTTAAAAGAATTGTGACATCGCGTAAACGTATTTCGAGTCACACCGCAACCAGTATGCCTGTGACTTTTAATACATTTCGGCTTCGCCGGGATTTATGATTTGAGTTGCACCAAGTGTACACTCGTATTAAGGAAGGTATATTTATTAAATCGTGCCTAATAAGTGTCTAACGGCTTTAATCTTTTAGAAAGGTCGTGGAATTCGCTAATGACCTTCCCGAGTCTATTATATTGTTATTTGTTTATATGGGGGCCCTGCTATTTTGTTTTCATACGAGGCTCGTCCCACTCAAATTTTATAGTCCAATCCTAATGCATAACTATATTTTCTACCATTTGGTTTTTTCCTAATAAATTAATTATAATTACAACTTCAGAACATAAGTCAAGGCCTTATTATTCTATGTCACCAGGCCTGGACATTTTGGGCTCGCTTTAACAGTCCATCTTTTGCATCTGGGTTTCAGAAACCCAGATTATGCTGGAGCCTACACTCAGAAGCCCAATTTTGAGTCGAATTAGATTTGGGCCTACGCCATTCATTAGGCCAAAACCAAACGATATGAAGAAGGAGAAACAGAAATAGAAATTTATCATATACATGTATGTGAAATCAAAAAGAGGATAAACTCAAATTATATTTATTTATAAAAATTAAATAACAGTACAGAACTCATAATATTAATTCTAAATATTAACTATCTAACATTAATCAAATCTAACTAACAAACTATTTTATCTTCATGTTTTTATCAACTGATTACTTAAAAACTTAAACTGAATTGTTATTTGATCAAAATAAGAGATTATCACTTAACTACATAAAACAGAGTTATTATTTAATTATTCATTAATTATAATTCATACTCTTCTAATTATTAGAAGCTAATTGTAATTCTAATAGTAAGTTGATTTTGTAACCAATTTGATTAATCACATGATTGTTAGCTTCGTATTTGCATACTAATTTTAGTCTACATTATTTTAGACTGCTATTAATATGTTTAAAGTGAACTAACAGATATTAAATTGAATTAAATACCACATGATAATATTGTTATGAATATATCTGTTACGTGCTTGTTTATGAAATTAACTGAGTTAATTTAATTATTAACCTATTTTTAGTTAACTAGGTGATTACGATTACCTCTACTATTCTAATCTACATACTAATCTATTACATTGTTTCTTTTAGTATCATCTCATGTTTCATATATTTCAGTTATACAATTATTCCTATCAAATTACAAAGTATCTACTATTCTAATCTACATACTAATCTATTACATTGTTTCTTTTAGTATCATCTCATGTTTCATATATTTCAGTTATACAATTATTCCTATCAAATTACAAAGTATCTACTTGTGTGATAAAATAAGAACATATAATAGTAACGGAAATAGTCTTCTTCTGAAAATCAACTCATAGAATTCATTCTTCAACATCGACTGCCTATTACATGTTTAAGTAGTAGTTGTGTACCTGGTATTGAAAAGAAGAGGAAGATGGAAAATAAACAGGGCAGTGAAAGTACAGCAACAACAACAGTAACAACTAGCAGTAGCTTCAACAGTTCAATCTAGAAAATCCCACCAATATGAAGAAAAACCAGTAAACAAAATAGAGAAGAAAAATATATTCCTGAATTTCTCTTTGCTTTCGTTTTCTAGATTTGAACTCTCTTCAATTCTCAAAATAAACTCTCAAAAATTAAATTTTTGTCCGTGTATACTTCTGTATCCAGAGTGTATATCGAGTGTATATTTCTCTCTTTTCTTCCTTATTTCTTCTCCTCCTCCTATTTTTTCCTCTTTTTTCCACCTCCTTTTTTATAAATCGTCTCTTCTATTTATAGGTAAGAATTTCGAAAATTTTCAGATTTTTTTATTAAAAAGAAAATATTTTCTAATTTAAAGAAAACCCACTAATCCATGTTTTCTTCTCCTTGTTTTCTTCCTTGATTTCCTTGCCCCCCACTACTTTATGTTATGTGATTATGATTATTTTTTGGCCAAAAAAAATCTGAAATTTTTCTTTTGGGCCAAGGGGTTTTGGGTTGGGTAAGGGTGCTTAGGATTGGGCTTGTAACTTAATTTGCAAGATGGCCCAATCCAAAAATTTTCTATTTTGTTCTTCTCTATTATTCAACTTCCTAATTAATAAAGCCCAAAATACTAAGATTAATTTATAAAAATTAAAATTATCTTGAAATACTAATTAACTCATAATAATAATTGTCACCTAAATTTAAATGGTAATTAAAATACAATCACACAATTTGGACAATAAAGACTAAAATGCAAAAGATGCCTATTTTTGTGACTTTTATTTTTGTAAGATAAAATTAATTACTCCTAATTGTAGAATTAAATCATAAATACAAATGCGATATATATATATATATATATATATATATATATATATATATATATATATATATATATATATATATATATATATATATTGTCATCTTTTTAAAAATGACACTAAATTCACAACAATTGCAAACAAACTAAAAAATTATTTTATTTTAAATTTTTTTGGAGTAATTCTCATAGGGCAAAAATTACGTGCTTACAGCTGCCCCTCTTTGTCCGGAAACACGAAGAGTTTTCGTACAAAGATAAAGTGAGCAATATAAGGGATTTTTGCCCATTTGAAAACTACATAAGAAGCATTTTTTGAAAGAGTTTGACCGAACATTGCTTCAAAGGCTTCCTACATATCCTTGGCTATAAAGGAATCAGGTCAATGTAGTTCTAGAAGTTTTGGTAGCTGGGACTACCATGGGACTACTGTGACCTTGTTGTCGCTGTTGTTGTTGCTACTACCACTGCTTACCGATCTTCTTATTACACCATGCTAAAAGAAAAATAAGAAGCTAGACTAAAAATCGTATCTATAACTTCAACGTGTTCTTCATGTGTTTCTTGTTTCCTTGCTTGCTCTTGTGTTTCTCTTGTCATTTCTTCTCTTCCAACTTGACTTGTCGGCCTCTCTTGATTGCCGAACTAGAATTGCTTATTTCTCTCTTGTGAGTTTCGAATTATTTTCCCTCAAAGCCTAAACTTCCTTCTTCTGACCCTTATTGCCTTCCTACCGATTCTTAACCTTGGGTTTATGCTGGAGATTTCTGTTACACTCTTCCACTTCCCGATTGTTTACTATCCTTATCAAATCTTAGAAACTGAGACGTCGTCCTGTTCTCCCGGCGGGCGCCTGACTTCATCAACAAACTCTAATCACAAATCACCACTCCATTCTTCAGGCGGGCACCTGACTTCAACAATGATTGACTAACTTCTACTTAAAAGATAACGTCTTTCCATTCTTCAGGCGGACATCTGACTTCAACCATAAACTTCGAAAATAAATCGCCACTCCATTCTTCAGGCGGGAACCTGACTTCAATAAATCGCCATTCCATTCGTCAGGCGGGCACCTGACTTCAATAACAAACTTTGAAAATAAATCGCCATTTCATTCTTCAGGCGGGCACCTGACTTCAATAACAAAATCTGAAAATAAATTGCCATTCCATTCTCCAGGCGGGCACCTAACTTCAATAACAAACTTTGAAAATAAATCGTCATTCCATTCTTCAGGCGGGCACCTGATTCAACAACAAACTCTAAAAATAAATCGCCATTCCATTCTCCAGGCAGGCACCTGACTTCAACAACAAAATCTGAAAATAAATCGCCATTCCATTCTTCAGGCGGGCACCTGACTTCAATAACAAACTTTGAAAATAAATCGCCATTCTTCAGGCGGGCACCTGACTTCAACAACAAACTCTAAAAATAAATCGTCATTCCATTCTCCATGCGGGCACCTGACTTCAACAATGATTCAAAACTTCAATTAAATCTTAAAGTAAAACGCCATTCCGTTATTCAGGCGGGCACCTGACTTCAATAATGATTTAAAACTTCAATTAAAACCTAAAGTAAAATGTCATTCCGTTCTTCAGGCGGGCACCTGACTTCAACAATGATCTAAAACTTCAATTAAAACCTAAAGGAAAACGCCATTACGTTCTTCAGGCGGGCACCTGACTTTAACAACAAACTCTGAAAATAAATCGCCATTCCATTCTTCAGGCGGGCACCTGACTTCAATAACAAACTTTGAAAATAAATCGCCATTCCATTCTTCAGGCGGGCACCTGACTTCAACAACAAACTCTGAAAATAAATCGTCATTCCATTCTTCAGGTGGGCACCAAACTTCAACAATGATTTAAAACTTCAATTAAAACTTAAAGTAAAACACCATTTCGTTCTTCAGACGGGCACCTGTCTTCAACAATTATTTAAAACTTCAATTAAAACCTAAAGTAAAACGCCATTCCGTTCTTCAGGCGGGCACCTGACTTCAACAATAAACTCTGAAAATAAATCGCCATTCCATTCTTCTGGTGGGCACCTGACTACAATAAGAAACTTTGAAAACAAATCGCCACTCCATTCTTCAGGCGGGTACCTGACTTCAACAACAAAATCTGAAAATAAATCGCCATTCCATTCTTCAGGCGGGCACCTGACTTCAATAACAAACTTTGAAAATAAATCGCCATTCCACTCTTCAGGCGGGCACCTAACTTCAACAACAAACTCTAAAAATAAATCGCCATTCCATTCTCCAGGCGGGCACCTGACTTCAACAATGATTTAAAACTTCAATTAAAACTTAAAGTAAAACGCCATTCCGTTATTCAGGCGGGCACCTGACTTCAATAATGATTTAAAACTTCAATTAAAACCTAATGTAAAATGCCATTCCGTTCTTCAGGTGGGCACCTGACTTCAACAATGATTTAAAACTTCAATTAAAACTTAAAGTAAAATGCCATTCCGTTCTTCAGGCAGGCACCTGACTTCATCAACAATGATTCGATAACTTCGCTTCCTACACCACTTTATTCTTCCTGCCTCACCTCTTAAACCATCATTTCTTCTGAATTACCTTGTTCTGGAATTGCTTTCCTCATGGGTCGTGTTGCTTTCCTCCTGATTGCTGGGGACATCTTTAGAATTGTTCACTTACCTGTTGGGGATAATGCTGCTGGGAAGATTTTCTTTATTCCCTCCCTTTCCAATTTCTTCAAAACTTCTGTTTTCTTTTGAGATCGATGGGGATCTGAAATGTTGTCCGCTGGTGAATATACTGTCTAGGAACCCCCTTTCTTCTCTTCCACATTCCTACAAGACTCGCATTTTGCTCTCTTGAAAACTGTAGGATATAATGTCACCGGGGGAACTTTTCAGCGTTTCATTCTTCCTAACTGTTGGGGATGATACCCGCCTCTTGCTTTTCTGAACACAAGTTTCCTTACTTTGTTCTGCCTGCTCGGGGTATAACTTCCTTTGTCGCAACTTTTTGTTTTCTTTCTCTCAAAGCTGCTGGGGATAAATCTGGTTCCATGATCATTCTCTCATGTTGACTGGTTTCTTTCAAAGCTGCTGGGAATATCCCGGGTTCAAAGATCACTTCCTCGTGTTGTCTGGCCTCTTTCAAAACTATTCCACTCGAAGTTGGTATTTTCCTTCCTCCCAGAATCTTGTGTAACCTTCTATCTTTACCAACTGGGTATTTGATTTCAAGAAAATTTTCGCAATGAGAGAAAATTTTCTGCCCCGGTTTGATCATCTTCTTTGTGGAATGCTTTTTCAGCCATCAATGTCATTTCTTTTTCCTGCTTCAAATCAAATAAAATTTGTTAGTTCAAAACTCGGTGGTTGGTTGTGACGCTCCTGTTGGGGATGGTTCTCCTCATCTTTCCTTGCTATGTGTTTCATTATCGAAACTTGCTCGGGATATTATTATTTGCTGGGATGATATTCCTGCTAGGGATAGTTTTTCCCTTTCTTGCTTCCTCGCCCTCCTCGACAACTTTCCGTTCACAAGCCATTCACCATTGTTTTCCACTAGTATCTTGACCACCCAAATTCCTATGTGAGTGACTCTGCTTGAGGATCTTGCATGTTCTACTGATGAACCATTTTCTTCGTTCATCCTTGTCGCTGAAAATACCATTTCTGCTGAGGGTATCTCCCCTTCTTTTGTGGCATAGGTCGGGAACAATCATTTCCCCGACCTTTGAGTCTTTTTGGACTTGGCCTTGAAGTTATCAACCTTCGCTTTTTGCTGGAGATATCCTCCGTGACACTGATCCATCCCTTTGTCAATTTCCTCATGTTAGGAAATATCCCTTTTTACACCGGCCTTGTGCTTGTTTCCTCCTAACTTATATCACTTGGGTGTACCAATCAGGTCTCGTCTTACATAATTGAAAGGCTGATGGCAAATTTTGAAGTCATTTCTCACAAACAGACTCTATTGGGGATTTTTTAATGAAAGAAAAAAGATAAAATGAGCAGAATAAAAACAAAGGAGGAGGATGACTCTCTAAAAAGAAGAATTATAAAATAAAGAATAAAAACCTATCAAACACGGATACCAACTCTAATAGCCATGACATGCACATATAACATATTCTCCGTCGTTAATTCGTCTTTCATATTCTTTGTCTGGGGCTTTCCATCTGATTCTTAATCTTCGTTCGACTTGTAGTGCCCGACGGGTTTTCACTGTCAAGCCTCTCTCATTTCGGTTTTTCTCTCAGCTTTTATCGCCTTATGGTGCCTATGAAGGTTTGCATCGCTAAGACTTTCTCATATTTCTTCTGCTGAAGATCAGAGTCTTTTCTGCTGGGAATCAGAATGTTATGTTCTGATAAAACTCTCTTATTTGCCTGACTTGGCTGCTTTTTGAAAATTGGTCAAAAGGTCTTTGTTTGGACCGCAATGTGGGATTTGGATAGGGCTAGAAAGAAAGGGTATTAAAGGCTCAAAACAAACTCAACTTTGGGTTCACAATTTACAACCTTCGGACCTAAATTTAATAAACACAATTTTTCTTTGCCCCGGTTTCTTACTTGGGATTTTTGATTTTTTATTTACACTATGACCGAGTTGTGAAGCGCCTACGAATCCTCTTTGAGGAATCAGTTCAGACGTAGTTCCCAATTCCTCGTTGTTCCATTTCTCCGTTTCATTCATTTTTTTTCTTTTTATCTCTTTCTTTTCTTTTTGTTGTTTTTGTTGTTGTTTCTTTTCTTTTTTTTTTCTTTTCTTTTTTTCTTTTCTGTTTTGCTTTTCTTTCTTTTTCTATGTGTTCCTTTGCTACTAAGTCCGAATGAGGGGTATGAAAGAAAATACATAAGGCTCAAAGGGTTAACGAAGGATAAAGTGTTTGGGTAGCTGAACAAAATGCCTTCGTCATTCCAATCTTCAAAACATACCAAGTGCAAACAATACAATTATACGTTCACTATATCTTCCGATTGTGCCAGAATTGATAACCATACCTGCCCATTCGCCTGTTCGTTTGTCATTTTAAAGCATTGCTGGACGACACTCGCGACCTCTATGGAAACATGGCCAACTTGCCTTAAGTTTTACATGCCCCAGTTTCACATAATCTCAAACCACTCTTGTTTCCTTTAAATGTCTCGATCATCTCTATTAGGCCCGAACTATGCGTGCATGTCATGTCACAAGAATCGGTGTTTGAACAAAAGACAAATCTAAAGATAAAAAGAACTAAACAAAGAAGATGACTGGGCGTAACAAAAGACCGAAAGTTTCATTAAGCTAACGGTGAAATGGCTCAATAACAAAACAAGAAAAACAAACCAAAGTACAATCCTGAAACGAAACTCGACAAAACTAAGCAAACTAATGTGACAAAAATATAAGGATGAGAGGGTTTTACCAAAAGACAAAATCCGGTTTACAACCCCGATAATAACACGGACAACAGAAATAACAACAAAATAAGCCACCAAAACTCCACTCTGATTGACCAAAAGATGGAGCACCTTTCCAACTATCAAGCACAACATCTTTAGCCACTGCCTTCTACATCAACCATACGTGTGTCGATTGTATTCGGATTTTGTACGACAATATCGCCTGCATTGATAAGCTCCTGAATTGCTTTTTGCAGCTTCCAACATTTTTCTGTGTCATGCCCCGGGGCGTCTGAGCAATATGCGCACATTTGAGAAAAATCACACCTCTTTGACCGATGAATTGGCATTTTTATCTGAATTGGTTTCAACATGCCCAGTTGCTTCAACTTCTGGAACAAACTGACATACGATTCTCCCAAAAGGGTGAGAGCCTTTTCTCTTTTCAGTAGCCTCTCATTTCTAAAGGCCTGATTTGGCCTAAAACATGATCTAGTTGGTTTACGGTATGCTCGTGGGGGTGGATAGTCGTTTTGTAAAGTATGATTTTGGGGGTCCCGGTGAGAGTTGTGGTGTTGGGGACGGGAGTAGCATTGGGAAAAAATAACCGGAGAACGAGTGATGGAGCTACTCGGGTGGTTGGAAAAGCTATGATAGGCGGGTATTTATAGAGAGTGTGGTGGATCATTTGGCATTGGGTTCAGTGTACGGGTGAGGATAGAGTCTAGGAAGCTACGTGGTGGCGGGGGTTGTGCTTTCCCATCCATCCACGCCCGATACATGTCAGCCACATGTTGTCTCAATATTTTGACTTCTTGTACCAACTTATTGTTTCGTTCAACCAGATGCGGTCGAGCATCGGTATCAACCCACTCAGTTTTGATGTTTTCTGCCATTATCCCTTGATTTCGCGTTGCAGGGAAGAGAACCACAACCAACCGCCTTAATTTTATCAACAATTCAAAACAAAATATGTTAGAAATGGACTCATTCGGTCCTTCTTTTTTTCTCTTTTTTTTTCAATTAGTGGTGGTCGAATCTTATGTGGATTGCCTACTCATGTCCTCGCATGAATCAGACCGAGCGTAGTTGTGGCAAATTAATGCAAGAATACAGAGATGTTTATTTGATTTTTAAATTTTCTTTTTTTTTTAAGGAAAATTATAGAAGTTGACTCCAACTACAAACTTTGATGAAAAACTTTCACATCTTATGCCAGAGATTTCTACAAGAATAAGAATATTATTAGTGTCAACTATGACTATTTCTACAAAATTGGCCATGAAATGACTTATTTTGGCAAAGTGGCTATTTTTGCAAAATTTTGTTTAAGAAAATAAACTCAAAAATTTTCTCAACCTGGGCTCATGGGGCATCGTTCGGCATCACCACAAGCCAACACAAGACTGAAAAGTTTTTTAATGTCAATTGTGACTATTTTTTACAAAATTGGCCATGTAATGGCTATTTTTGCAAAAATTTATTTAAGAAATTACAAATTCAAAATTTTTCTTCATGGGGCTTATGGAGCATCATTCAGCATCGCCACAAGCCAACACAAGACTGAGGAAGTTTTAATGCCAAATGTGGCTATTTCAGCAAAACCGGCCATGTAAGGGCTTATTTGATAAAGTGGTTATTTTTATAAAATTGAGTGATGACTCAAACTCAATTTTGTGGATACGGCCTTTCAACATTTCCACATGGAACATTTCAAGGCTATTCAAAAAAAAAGATTTCAAAGTGGCCATTTTTGCACAAACAGCCTTTCGGCGTCCTTCCGGAGCATTCGGCTATTTTCAAGAACAGCGTCACTTTGATTTATTGAAAACTAAAACTCGACACTTTTTGGTTATTTTTTAAAAGGGGTGGTTGGACTCAAACTCGATTTTGAGAATACGGCCTTTTAACATTTCCACATGGAATATTCCAATGCTATTATTCGAAAAAGAAAAAAAAAGACTTCAAAGTGGCCATTGTTGCACAAACAGTCTTCCGGCGGCCTTTCAGAACATTCAGCTATTTTCAAAAATAACGTCACTTTGATTTATTGAAAACTAAAACTCGACATTTTTTTGGTTATTTTTTGAAAGGGGTGGTTGGACCCGTTCAAGGGTTGCTTACGTATCTCACCTAATGGCAAGAATCAAACCTGCGTAGTTCAGTCAAATTAATTGACCAATTATTTCAACAAAGCCATTTTTTCTCATTTTCCAAATTTCCAAATTTTCCAACAACTCTTTTATCACTAGTTCTATCTCTCTTTTTTTATTTTTGAATATTCTTTTCTACTCTCGGGAATTTTGCCGGTCCGCATAACGATCAAAGACAATTAAAAATGCAACACATAGTATGCTCGGTCTTTAATTACCGGGTCACCTGTCCTAGACGGACCCAACCCCTGTGTTGAGTCCTCTAAGTCAGTTATGATGCAAATAATCGTCCTAGACCTATGTTCAATATCTTATGGTTTCATATGGTGCTAGACCGTGTACCCGAGTAGACAACTCGGATCGAGGAGGGGGCTACATACAGGTGACCCGCAGAGTCAATCCGCTTTGTAACTTATTCGGCCTCTGTTTCTTAATTTAGGTGTGACTTAACAGAAAGGGGAGTCTCAACCAGTAAGCACATCCCCGGAGGTGAAGAAGAGAAGGGTTTTTCGGCACAATTTATATATACAATCCATATAATATCAAAGCGGTAAAACACATAGCATGTTGTTCAAAGCATATAACAAATTCAAATAATATCGAGGACGGCGATTCTAATGAGCTCGAATTCTTAAACCCCGAAACCGAAGTTCTGGGTTGCTGTTCCTAGTAGAGTCGCCAGAGCTGTCACACCTCCCTTTTTACTACCCCATTTACGATCCCATTTTAAAAGATACGTTGGGTATACCTCAATGTTCAAATACCCAAGAAGAATATAATAACAAAGAGGAAGGAGTTTTTCCAAATAAAGGACATTCGGAACGGGATCAATTTATTTAATTTTTTTAGAGTCACTGCTTGGGAAGATAATGGTGTCCCAAGTCACCGGTTAATCCCGAATCCGAGGAAGTTGACTCTGTATTACAGTCCGGTAAATAGAAACCTGGATAAGGAATTCTGTTAACCCGGGAGAAGATGTTAGGCACTCCCGGATTTCGTGGTTTCGGCACGGTCGTTCAACCGTCGTTCTCAATTTTACGTGACTTGTTATACGCTTTTTAACAATATGTATGTGTTTCCAACTTTAATATTTTAAAAGAATTGTGACGTCGCGAAAACGTATTTTGAGTCACACCGCAACCAGTACGCCTGTGACTTTTAATACATTTCGGCTTCGCCGGGATTTATGATTTGAGTTGCACCAAGTGCACACTCGTATTAAGTAAGATATATTTATTAAATCGTGCCTAATAAGTGTCTAATGGCTTTAATCTTTTGGAAAGGTCGTGGAATTCGCTAATGACCTTCCCGAGTCTATTATATTATTATTTATTTATATGGGGGCCCCGGTATTTTGTTTTCATACGAGGCTCGTCCCACTCAAATTTTATAGTCCAATCCTAATGCATAACTATATTTTCTACCATTTGGTTTTTCCCTAATCAATTAATTATAATTACAACTTCAGAACATAAGTCCAGGCCTTATTATTCTATGTCACCAGGCCTAGACATTTTGGGCTCGCTTTAACA